>MU182246.1:158320-171044 GCA_016904865.1 Pissodes strobi
GAACCTGGCTCCATCTGTTGTCGAGTCGTCGAATTGCTTCGATTGCAAACCCAACAAACTAGTAGAAAAGCAAATAGTGCACCACCTATCAAATGTATATTGAAGGAAAAATGCGAATATATCGCACTTTTCGCATGGGAAAAGTTCTCCCAAAGTAAAAAAGTAATCTAAATATGAAATTTGAGTTAAGTAGATCAACTTTTAATTTTTCTTTTTTTTTCTCGATTTTTTCTTAAACGTTACGCCACTGGAGAATGTTTTGTTCTTTTGTTATTAGTATACTTGCCAAGTAACCTCAAAATTTATTTAAGGTAGAAATTAGTTACATAGTTGCATAATGTTGCAGTTTTTCCAGAGATAATAGCCAGTTTAGGTATCAGTGTGTTGCAAACACATTTAAATACTTTTGATTCAAATTTTGATTCGAACTCGAGTCAAGCAGCCATCAAGGAAGCAACACTTGAAAATGCCAACTGGGATGTTGGCGAAACGTCGTGAGATAACCAATTCTACTGACGAACGGATTGAAACCCGGAATAACACTTTTGTTCATTCTACCATGCGTGAAAACCTACGTTACAATATATATAATTATAAATATATAGAAGAAGAAATTCGAGTTTAGATACCATAATATAGTATTTTGGTAATATACCAAACTGTTGATTACCACAAATATTATGTTATTATAATAAAATAACCTTACCCTAGATTGAATCAAACCGATTAAAATATAGAATGCAAATAATCCGCCAAGGTTTTTAAAGAATTAGTTTAGTAAAACATTATAACCGCATTGCAAATAATTTAAATAAAACTAAAGGGAATGCCTTGTTATCTTATGTAGAAATAAACATACAATGGCCTAATAATGTACGCATTAAAGCAGTTTCAGCCTAAAGACGCGCATTTTTTAAATAGCTGCAGTTCATTACAAGCAAACACAATGCGAATTCTGCTAATGCCTTGAATTCGGAATATTTGTTTTGAAATTACCACCCAATAAATTGAAACGAACCGGGAAAATAATAATGCCAAGCAACATAAACCTATTTAATTTTATTTACGCTGAAAATCGATAAGTAGTATTTTAGTAGACTGTCTATGGATCGTTAAATAAAATAGGAAATAAACAGTTAATAAAAATGAAATTTAGTTCATTTTATCGTGTTACTGAATTACATAACATGCATGCATGCATAACATAAGGTTAATATTGTATTTCTATAATTTAAAGAAAAGTTTATAATATTAACAGAAAAAAAATGTAAGAACTTTGTCCTGATTGTTATTTTTTTGAACCTACATTTATTTGTAGAACAAAGAGACATACATCAAAAAAGGACTCGTACTAGCACTTACAGTAGAATGTAACTGTAATATGAAGCATAAACACATATCTCTCTTAATAACTGATTTCAATGAACGTGGATATTTCGCGCATAAGCGGCTTCGAGTGATATATTTAAGAAATAGCCCCAATCAATCATGCAAGGCTTCTAGAAACTAACTTGTAAAATTCGATTATTTTAATATTATGGAGGAAAAGGTGGTAACAGGAAACCTCATTTTGTTTTAACTGCTAAGAAAATTAACATCCTTAACATAAGTTCACATACAAATACAAAATTCCCAAGAAAGTGCAATTTAACATGGCGAAAAACATGCTGATAATATGGAACCCCCCACAATTTGTCCATGTTTTCATAAAAACTAAACATATTCATACTATATTAATAAAAAAATTAAAGGCAAGGTTCTAAATTCGAAGAAATAATACAGCAATTTAAAGACAAAAATCATAAACCTTAATTGTATTTTTCCCAGTCTGCGCTCACATTGGGCTCACATTTCGCACTGCACCTATAGTTCACCTGAATTTTTCTCAGAATATTTTCCTTTGCAGAAAATTCTGTTTGCGTGTGTGTGAACTATAAGACACTGGTTTACTAACTTTACATGAATTTATTCTCCACATAAATCATAGAAATAATGGAAAGTATTTTAACAACAGAAAAATTGAATCTTGACTTCCCTGTAACCTCTTCGTCGCCTAGCATTCTCAGTCGGTGGCACAGGGTATGCATTAGGTACAAACAAAGACAGACTTTGAGTTGGGTTTCATTCCAAAATGGCTTCTGATTTGCTAGATGAGCCAGAAACGACACTATTGTCACTTTCTTCAGTTGAGCCTGATTCTAGCATGGCAGGTAAAATTACCAAGGTTTTGTGTCAAAGTCTATGAAAAGGAAAGTGAGCTGCAACCGGCCTGTGCATGTTCTTCATTTTTTTCAAAGGCACCACCTGCAGTTCAGCTGTTATCAAATCAACATCAGTGAAACTTTCCCGATGCCAAAATACTTTGCTTCTTGGAAAGCTATTACATTTGCAAAGAATATGAGCATAATATTGCCGTGTTTTCCTGCGCATTAAACCGCATGCATGCAGCTCCTCGGCATCAAATTTTTTGGACCCTTAAAAACTATTTATAACCAGGAGTGCACTACTTGATTCAAAAATCACCCCGAAAGTGCCATATCAACGTACTAATGAAATGTCTGGTGACGGCTTAGCATAATGACAAAAATTTTCTAATCATTTAATAAACAGATAAGTCGTCATTAAGCCAGGTTCTTAGTTAGCTTTCTGGTAGCGCTTTATTCAGCAATTGATCTATTTTATTTTTTTTGCGAAATATGAGGACTGGGGGCTACAAATTGTCCACTGCATTCATACAACAAACGCGAGTTACATGTTGCTTCCTTTCAGAACTTGTTAACGCTTCAACTTGCTTCTTGCCGGTAGCTACCAGAACTTTGGATGGCTTTTGAGTCGTAGGCTGTCCGCTTTCATCCATGATGGATATTTGGTCCCGATCGATTGTTTAAGATTCAATGGTAGTAAATAGGTACCATATTAGCTCTACTAAATGCCGTTGTCCTCGTTGCCGAAATAGCCGATTTTACTGCATCTGATAATTTGTGGATATCGTTATTTCTGTCCGCACACTGAAATGCAAGTTGCTGGACTTCTTTTCTTGTTAAACCAAACAATCTGAACTCCAATAATTTAATGTCACTAACCAAGTCTCTTTCTGCTTTTTCGTTAAATGTGGAGTAAAAACGTCCCAAAGGTGTTCTTGGGTCACTAGCCCATTTATTTTTATTTACAGTTTCCTCGCAAAATTTCCTGTGGAACGTTATAGGTTTTTGCGGCGTTCGTTAGTTAAGGTTAGAAGTTTTTAGGAAAGAGAAACACAGTATTAAAGAAGCAAATAAGTAGCTGATGAAGCATTTAGCAATGATCAGAGAGGAATTGGATAAGGAGAAAGCATTATTAAGGGATGAAATTCAAACGCTTAAGCGGTTTTTGAGGATTATAAATCACAATGCAGTCAGAGTAAAGTAGATAGAGACCGTGATCGAGAAGAGTGGCCCAGCTTACGTAGCAGAAAGGATAGAGGAGACTATCGTGAGCCGGCCCAAACGACGCAATCTGATTTAATGGACGCCGATATGGAGATATTTGCGGATAAAATGAGGCAAATTCCCCCTGTCACTGTACGGGGGAAGAATGATTGGATAGGGTTAAGGAATACCCTGAAGAGTAACGATATCGACTTCGAGCGTGCGAAAATTATAGGAAATAACACTAAGATTTTCGTAAAAGATGATTACCTTCACAGGAGGTGAACGATGTTTCTCAGTGAGGCCCACAAACCATACAACACGTTCAAGACGGACGAAGAGAAGAAGACCCAGGCTGTACTATATGGACTGGACGGTGAGACTAAAGTAGAAATTATCGCAAGCGACAAGATCTGGGAGACAGGAAAGTTGAGGTCACCAAGATGTTTTCACTAAGAACAAAGGCACAACTTCCGATATTCTTAATAATAACTGAAAATAAGGGCATCTTTAAGGTAAACAGGCCTACTGTCATGATGGTGTCAATTGTCCCTAGAAGGAATACGACAGACCCTATACACTGCTATAGGTGCCAAAGGTATGGTCCCGGTCAAGCAAATTGCACAATGCCAGAGAGGTGCGTAAAGTGTGCTGGAGGCCACACGTCAAAGAAGAGCGCACTCAGGAAGCTTACCAATAATGAAGAAAGTAATGTAAAATGAATCAACTGCGGTAAAAAAGGACATCTTACTAAATGAAACACTTTGTATTCTATGCAAAATTTTGCATGGAATACAAAGTGTTTCATTTAGTTTTTTTTATGGCAGTGGCACACACACTAAAGGGAGACCCTATGGCGCTCGACGAGCGGTGTATGTGCGAAGATGTTGATTGACACGGCTCTTGAATATTTGTAAGTTGTAATTAGTGGGAAACAGATGTCCTGGGAGTGAGTTCCACAGTGATGCAGTGCGCTAGACAAAGGAGTTCTTGTAAAGCGATGTTCTAGGTGTTTCCAGTTGTACGACGAACTGGTGCGCTCTTGCCGTCTATCGTGACTGTCTGATAGGAGCTGCCAGGGGCGGGATGAGGCGGACTAAATCCTGGGAACATCTGCCGTGAAAGTATCTGTAAAACAGGGATATCTCGGCTACATGTCTGCGGTGTTCGAGACTATCTAGATTCCGGGTCAACTCCGGGTCGCCGACGAGACGCACAGCTCTCTCCTGAATGGAATCCAGCAGCTTTAGGGAGTGCTTTGGTGCGGCACCCCAGATGTGTGAGCAATATTCTAAGCACGGTCTTATTTGCGCTTTGTAGAGCAAGAGCAACTGCTGCGGTGTATAGAGTTTTTTTGTTGCGAAATAGCGCACCAAGCTTCTGGGAGGCTGATTTTGCGATGTTAGCAACGTGGTCATGCCAGGACATATTGCTGTTGACCGAGATACCCAGCAGTCCGATTGACGAGGATGAAGGAATGGTCGACCCTGCCATAATGATGTCAGGGCCAGCTGCATTGGCCCTCATGGTAAACGTGGCTGCTTGGGTCTTTGCTGCATTGAACTGGACCAAATTTCGGTCGCCTCAAGTTTGAAGTTTCTCTAGGTCTTGATGAATTGCTGTAATTTGCTCCTGTCTGCAGTGATGAGTCTCAGTCGCTGGTAAGGATTTTTTCTGATCTAAAGTGGGAGACAAGGGTACTGTCATCTGCAAAACTGTAAACAGGATTATTTGTTTCGGTCAGCAGGTCATTAATATAGATGAGGAACGGAGTTGGTGAAAGTATTGCGCCCTGAGGCACGCCTGCGTTGATGGTGAATGTGTCCGAGATGTGTCCATCGACTGCAACGTGCAGAGATCGGCTCTTAAGGAAACTGGCAAGCCAGCTGCAGAGAGAGGCTGGCAGTCCGAAGGACGATAGTTTGTTGAGCAGTCCGTCATGCCAAACTCTGTCGAATGCCTTTGAAATATCCAACGCAATCGCTCGAGACTCTCCGTAGTTTTCAATTGCCCTACTCCATATATGAGTGACATAGACCAATATATCTCCTGTCGATCTCTCTTTGCGAAAGCCGTATTGATTATCGCTGATTATTTTGTTGTTCTCGAGGTACTTGAGTAGTTGCTGATTGACTACAAGTTCCATGACTTTGGAGATTATTGGAAGCAAGGCAATTGGACGATAGTTTGCGGGCGTGGTTTTCTTGCCTTTTTTTGGAACAGGTTGCACTCGAGCGACTTTTCAAGAAGATGGGTAAATCCCTTTTTCGTAAGACAGAGAAAAAAGCCTGGAAAAAACGGGTGTTAGTTCGTTGGCGCAGTTCTTTAACACGATGGGCAGGTATTCCGTCCGGTCCTGATGCCTTTTGCGTATCTAGATTTTTAAGGATTTTACGAATATCATGGTGATGAAATTTGACTTCTGCCATGGTAGTGTTGATGTTCGATATGGTGGGGAGAGTCTTGCCTTGGGGGACGTCTAAGATAGGGTGCGAAGAAAACATTTTGGCGAGCATGTTTGCTTTTTCCCTCCCTGGCTGTAGTCGCCGTGATGCCACGTTCGTCTGTCAAAGGTGGGAGAGACGTTTCTGTAAAGTTGTTACTTACTGCCTTTGCTACCGACCAGAAATTCCTGGAGCCACTGGGGCATTGCAAAAGTTTATTCCTGATCCTTTGATTGTGTTTGTCCTTAGTTTCGTCGATAACACGCTTGTATTCGTTTCTCGCTTCGACAAAATAATTGCGATTTTCAGCGGTCTGATTTTGCTGTCAGTACTTGTAGGCTTGCTGTTTCGTACCCACAGTACTTTCGCATCTTCTGTCGAACCAGGGCTTTCCTTTTGATGGTAACTTGATGGAATTTGGGATGTATGCTTCCATTCCTGAAGAGATTACTTGCATGATCTTTTCGCAGCAGACTGACGGGTCGTCAGCGCCAAAGCAGACGTCGAGCCAGGGAAAATCTAGGTAGAACTCCCTTAGATCGTCCCAGTTTGCAGAATTGTAATGCCAGATTTTGCGAGGCAATGGTGGATCCTTCTGTATGAGTGGCAATTCACAAACCGTTGTAATAAGTTTATGGTCGGAAGTACCTAATGGCGGACCAACTGTAACTGTGTACTGGTCAGGATTGATGGTTAGAAAAAGATCCAGGAGGGCGGCGAATTCGCCCCTCTCTGAGATTCGAGTTGGTTCGTCGACAATTTGAGTAAGCCCGCAGCTGTTGGCGAATGCTTCAGCCTCTCTACCTTCGTTGTCGGTCTTGTTGTGATGTTTGAGCCAGTTGGTGTTGTGGGCATTGAAGTATCCCAGAACGATTATTTCTGAACTGGGGTGATCAACCTGTATTGAGTTAAAAGTGGTAGCTAGTGTTGAAAAAAAACTTTGGTAGGCTCTATCGCTCGGAGGGCGATAGAGACAACATATAAACTTGGTTAATCCCTTGGCGGTGAACTTGAGCCACATGACGTCAAGGTTGTTCGGTTCGAGTGTTTCCTCGCGGTGACATGAAAGGTCGCTTCGGACAAAAAGGCATATTCCGAACTTATGTCTAAATCGGGTATGTAAGTCGTAACCAGGACAAGGGTAGTTCACTGTTGTTGTTGTAGAACATACTTGTGTTTCTGTAAGGGCTAGTATGTGTGGTCTATTTGCTTGTAGATGTTGATGTACCGAATTTATGTTGGTATTTAGGCCTCTTATGTTGCAGAAATCGATTCTAAATTGGTTCGGTATCTTTGCTGTCTGTGAAATGCGGAATGAAGTGCTCCCAGGGCCACCCAGCGCCCGGAGATCCGAATGGCCGGGGAGTTTACCTCCGGAATATTTTGATCCTGGAAGCACCATCATGTCCATATTATTATATTCCTACTGTGGAACCCGGAACCACCAGCGCGGAAACGGAACGTGATTCGGGAAAACCACTTAGCGCTTCCCAGTTCTGATGGGGTGGTCTTTCACCGGACGATGCGAGTAGGCGTATGCATCTACCACCTAAGGCCGCTTCCACTGGATGCATCGGCCTCAGACACTTTCCTTCGGTGGTCCCTAGTCTGACAGGGGTAAAAATAAGGTTTGTTGGGTCACTACCTAGTGATCAGCTCCAGATTTTGTACTTTGGTGTTCTCCAGCCTGGAGGAGGACGATGGGATTTGTTGGGCCACATCCCGTGGCAACTCGGAATGGCCGGGGCGTCACTCCCCGTAGTCAAAGTGCTCTCATCAGTTTGACGTCCCTGCCAGCTAATACAATGCAGCCCCTCTTGCCACAAACTGTCATTGATCAGCTCCAGACTTTGTACTTCGGTGTTCTCCAGCCTGGGGGAGAACGATGGGATTTGATGGGCCACATCCCGTGTCAACTCGGAATGGCGGGGGCGTCACTCCCCGTAATCAAACTGCTCTCACCAGTTTGACGTCCCTGCCAGCTAATACAATGCAGCCCCTCTTGGCACAAACTGTCATTAATCAGCTCCAGACTTTGTACTTCGGTGTTCTTCAGCCTGGGGAAGGACGATGGGATTTGATGGGCCACATCCCGTGGCAACTCGAAAGGGCGAGGGCGTCACTCCCCGTAATCAAACTGCTCTCACCGGTTTGACGTCCCTGCCATTCATCCTAACGGTTACGGAGTTTTTAGATTGGACCAAGAGCAAATTGGACTGGGTCAACGCCTTTTTTCAAAATATTAAGGCCACGATAGAAAAGCTCAATGGCTAAGTTCAGAATAGCATCTTGTAATGTAAAAGGACTGATAGCTAGGAGAACAGAGGTGGAATTATTTCTGGAGGAAGACAGCCAACATCTTTGGATGTCGTTTCAGAGCTATGACATTTATAGGAAAGATGGAGCTGCTAGGCTAGGGGATGGCCTGGCTACCTTAGTTGGGAAATATATACCTCATTATTTAGTGGGCAGTAAGCACGTCGATATAGACAATTTAACAATAGCGATTAGTTTAGGTAAAGTAAGCTTACGTCTGTGCAAAAAAAAACCTAGTGTAGTTATGAAGGAAGATGATTTATTGCATCTTTTATGCGGCTCGTTACAAAATATACTAATAGAAGACTTCAATTCCACATCTTTATCGTGGAATAGCTCAAAGGCTTATACAACTGACGGCGACTGGAAGCTGATGCTTTAAACCTTGGTCTGAAGGTTGTGGACCCAGATAGACCAACATTTATCCCATGCGGGCATGGAAGCCTAGAAGTTATTGATCTTGCGGTGACCAAGGGTATCTGACTGGAGATGGACATTGAAGCGATTAATTAGGGTCCTCGGACCATAACTCGATTCTTCTTACTGTAGGTAAAGGGACAAATACTAGATTTCTTAATCAAAGGACAATAACCAATTCATTGGGCTTTAGGAAAGTACTGCAAGAAACTCTTCCAGCAACGAATCTGAACAATGAAAAGGATATTGAAAATTATTTACATAAAGTTAATTAGTTAATTTTGGACTCATATGTTAGAAATTCTATTTCCAATAGACTCCTGGCTAAATCCATTGATTCTCTGGCGCACGGACTTAGAGATCTTATCAGAGCAAATATATCTCTCCAGAATAGCGTATGCTAGGGAAAAGTCTGAAAAGTTAAAAGGCTGAACTCAACGCACATTCGAGGACAATGAAATACGCCCTTCTAGAGTATGGCAAGAAAAAATTAAAAATCTGAACACCAACAATCACACTTCGTGGGGTGTTGCGAAAGCCCTTAGGAGAGTCCCGACTAAGGTAAATAGAAAGATAAGAATAGCGTATGCTAGAGAAAAGTCTGAAAAGTTAAAAGCTGAACTCAACGCACATTCGAGGACAATGAAAGACGCCCTTCTAGAGTATGGCAAGAAAAAATGAAAAATATGAACACCAACAATCACACTTCGTGGGGTGTTGCGAAGGCCCTTAGAAGAGTCCCCCACTTCACGGCATCAAAGGAATGACATACGCAGATGTGGAGAAAGCACAAGCTTTCTCTGACTTCTTAGAGAGTATTTTTATTACAAACCAGCAGGACAGTGATAATCACTATAACGGCCATAAGAAGGCAGTACGGAGAGCAGTTAGGACTTTGTGTAATAAAACAATTTCGGAATATAATTGAAGATTACGTAACCCCAGCGGAAATCAGAAACATAGCGAAGCATCGCAACGTGAAGAAAGCTCCAGGATTAGACGGAATAAACAACAAAATGATAAAGGAATATCCCAAGAAAGGTTTTGTCTTCCTAGCGTAACTGGCAAACGCCGTAATGAAGTTTTGTTATTTTCCAACCTTGTGGAAAAACTCCTTTGTCTTCATGATAGGAAAAGCGGGAAAAGATTCAAAGTTCCCAGACAACTACGGATTAATAAGCTTACATCCAGTTTAAAGCAAGGTAATTGAGAAAACAATGAAGAAAAGGCTTGTAAAATTATTGGATGAATTAAATGTAATTCCACCTCCCAATTTGGTTTTAGATCGGGACATTCAGCTGAACATCAATTATTGTTAAGGATCACCGAGTACATAACTGAAAGTTTCAACTTGAGAATGGTTGCTTGGGCATCTTTTTAGACGTTCGTAGGGTGTTCGACAAGCTCTGGCATCAAGATTAGTAATCAAAATGTAAAATCTGGAAATAGCCAGGATGATGTGCGAGTTTATTGATAATTACTTAACTGGGAGAACATTTCAAGTTAGGCTGGGCAAGGAGCTCTCTAAAGCTAGACCAATTGAGGCGGGCGTTCCACAAGGATCAGTCTTGGTTTAGACGTGTGACTTTTTGAATACATCAACGGTGCTTGTAAGTCTGTATGCTGATGTTGCGGAGTTTTTTTTTAGGAGCAGGAGTCCAGGAATAATTAGCAGATAGCTGAAAATAAAAATAAAATAAACTCGGCCAAGACACAAGCTATTGTGTTTCAGAGAAGATTGCTGCTGCTTGGACGAAGAGTTGAGAATAGTTAGCGGGAAATTCCTTGGAGCAGTGAGGTTAAATATTTAGGCATATTGATGGCCGCTAGGCTCTCCTGAAGAAAACATGTGGAGACAGCTAGGATGAAAGCCAGAATATCTTTGGTTCATCTATACCCTATCACTAGTGTAAGGAGCGCAATAAATGTTAGAATAAAATTGGAAGTTATAAGGCCATAATCAGAGCTCAGATTTCCTATAGTTCTCCCGTTTGGGGATGTGTGGCTGAGTTTTACTTTGCTAAGCTTGTGTCTCTAGAGAGTATGGTTTTGAAAGGAGTAGTGGGGGCGCGTTGGTTCGTTAGGAATAAAGGCATCTACAGACATATAGAGTGGGTCCCGTTTAGCAAGCACCTTCTCATAAAAGCTGAACATTTTTCAAGGCTGTAGAAAACCACTCATGCGAGGACCTTAAAAAACTCTTAGACTATGAAACGCGGGTTGACAGCAACTCTAACAGGACTTATTACAATAGGCCAAAAGATTCAATTCTTATGTTTAGGAACCTAGCTGAGAAATTTTGTAATTAAAGTCTACATAGATACTGAAACTGGATATAAATTGACACAATGTGTAAACACATTGAAAATAAGTTGATGCGAAACTGAAATAAGAGGGTTGGTAGTAAAGTGATCACTGATGTGCGAACACTAAATTGGTGCCAGCACTAAGCGACGGAATGGGTATTACCAGTAGTTAGGTAACGATTGAACAAATGTAATCCGTAATCGTAAAATATGCAGGGTGGTTAGGACTAACCTCTGTGATCTGTGAGGTTTTAGTAGGTATGCCATCGGGGGAATCCCACACTCCCCTCCGCCTAAGAGGAGGTACGTAATAATATTCCCTAACCTTATCAAAAGAAATTCAGCCAGCCCATCTTATTTTCATTCATTGCCTTAATACCTGGACTTTGTTAATAGCTTCTGTCATATTTTTTTCACTATATTTTTTGCCTTGTCGTTTTCTATAAAATCGTCATGAGTGGCCAACCAAAAAACAAGATAATGTCATTTTAGATACGTAAATCCAAATTTAAACAACCAAAATGTATGAAAGGCCTTAATGTGCCCTTTAACCACCTTAGAACGACTTTTAAAATAACCGTGGGTTTAATGTGACATTACCGGTTTAAATGTAAATAGAAATATTTTTTTCATGTCTGTAATAAAATCCATCTTGGAAAAACCTAAATTACAATTACAGATACCTGCAAGTATAAAATGTGTACATGAGAGGGTAGAATGTCGTAATTTAAACAAAACATTAAGAATGTCGCCACCAGATTGCAAAATATTGAAACTATGCCATTTTAAACCATTTTCCCCAATATCTTATCAAAAAAGTAAATTTTGCCAAAAGTATTGAATAATATTTTTAAATTATGTGTTCGCTATTCTTGAAAATTCGTTAAAGTGTTTTGATCCCAAAACAAGTTGGTCACCACATTGATTATTATTATAACAACTGCGCATGTGCAAAAATATACAAAATATTTTTGAAAACTATATGTGGACATTATACTTATACCTAGTAAGTATGCTGAAATAATATATCACTTACAAAATGCATTTACACTTGATTTAACAGTGTGGTATATGATTTATGATACAAGTGATTTTTATATTCATGAAGCTCGAGTAATACTTAGTAATTTCATTTCCGTTGGTAGTAAATTGACGACACGTTTGACAGCATATTTAAGTTAAATGTAAATTTTGCAACGTGTGCTTATCAAATACTGCATAGTAATCAGCCCTGCATTCTACATGTTTATCGAGTCTAATGAATGGAAAAATATATCACAGTATACTAAAAATAACTACTAGTTTTTTAAACACAATTACTTCGTTTTCGTATAACTGGATTTAATAATTTTACCTAAACAATCCTTGTTACGTCACTTTAAGAGTATTGTATATTAAAATCTGGTCTTAGATAAAACTATCCAATACCATATTATTTATCAAAATCATTAGTAAAACCTCTAATGGGAAAGGGGTCGGCTGAAACCGCATGTTAGATATTAGTCAAAAAGTGATAGGTAGTATATTACAAAAATAGGAATTAAAGGATTTTACGTTAAAATTTATAAATAATAATTAAACCAAAAAATGGAGTCGATTTGAGAGCACCGAAGGTTTTTTTATTTGCTAATTTTTATTCTTTGATCGGGATGTTACTTTTATAAAGTGTTAGCTTAAGGGGGTTTATTAGTGAAACGAGATTCCGACGGCGTGCCTTTCTAGCAAAGGCAAGCTATTCTTCGTTCTCTGTCTAGGCACCGCCCACCGATTCGATTTAAGTTGTGCGAAAACATAGAAATAGGACTCCTAGAAGGCTAATATATAAGTGTATATA
>MU182246.1:186044-211461 GCA_016904865.1 Pissodes strobi
TATCGCGATTTTCTCTGTGTATCCGTTAAATTGTGGTATCGATTATCACAACATTACTATTACGAGTGGATTTCAGTACTCCGACCCGTTTGACAGCAAGCGCCCTTCGTTGATGCGCATGAAAATAGGAGATATAACAAAGGAGGTGAAAAGTTGAAGCCTTCTCGTTCAGCACTTACCTACCGCCTTGTGGCGGTCAAGTTTCAACTGCTGGTTGATGATTGCCAGATAGCTTTTTTTGTTAATATTACAAAACGTAGTAACGCGTATCTTTTGTTAGAGTACCGGCTATGCTGTTGTGAAACATCGTGTACAAAGCGGTGTGACAACCCTTTTATTCTAAAAGGTAGGTTCGATTCATGTGCTTCTAAGTAACAGGGCTATAAAATAGCATTTTCACCAGGGTCTTTCCAAGGGACTACTACCCATTTGCATGGGGCATTCCTTATCTGAGTAGGAGCCCAGCCGTCTTCTTCAGCTTGGACCAGACAGAGAATTTAGTGTAGCCTGGTTATCCCGACTGGTACCTTGCCTAGGTCTTCCAATTACCGAGGACAAAACATATCGTCAAGTCTGGTAGGATCAATTTCAATTAATAGTAAATCAGCATAGCTAATATGTTGAGCTTTGTTCTTGATTTATCGTGCTACTACCTTTAATGAGCTAGGCATATGGACCAGCTGGGTGAGCAATTTGACGAATAAGGCTGGTTACATAATTGGCACCCAACTTTAAGGGCTCGAAAACATCATTAAATATTTTTGGTCAGTTAGAGATAAACTTTCTTTTCTTATCTTTCTAGCGAATAATTTTCTCAACATATATTTAGTGAATATTGTTTCAACATATTTTTTATTTTTGCTTAACTTAATGGCTTGACGCAATCTCGCCAAAATTATATTAATAAACCAAGGTCTAACGTAAATTTGCCTAATAATTTACCTTTCAGCTTATTATCGATATTAGGTTATTTGCAATAGTTGATAAATATATATACGTTTAAATGTTAGTGAATTCTCTAAACGGAGATACAAAAACTGGTCTCGAGAACAGCCACATAAAAATAAGGTTGCTGAATTTTATCTACTCACTATCCAAATATATCGTTCGTTATTACATTACGTTACGTTATATTTACTATCTTGTTTACTTCGTTTTTAAAAACTTTATT
The DNA here is from genome assembly GCA_016904865.1 of Pissodes strobi. Taxonomy (NCBI): domain Eukaryota; kingdom Metazoa; phylum Arthropoda; class Insecta; order Coleoptera; family Curculionidae; genus Pissodes; species Pissodes strobi. Next base: position 187,216 of record MU182246.1, read on the forward strand.
TTAGTTACACGAAGAAAAAATACAAGTAGTAATGTATTAACCTGCTACACTGAAAGCTTGCTTATGACTAAAATGCACACTCTTATCTCTGCCTATTTATAATATAATAAATGCTGAGCTCTGCAAAGCTAGTAGTCTAATCCTCTAAAACTACATAGTCGCCATAAGTGGTCATATAATTCCTCCCTTCTTTAAGTTTGAGAAAATGGGGTTTTTCGAGAGTCTTTAATTGTATGTCCACTTTTACATATTTTCGTTTTTTACAATAATATCTGCGACCAACCAAAATTACTACAATTATTATTATAATGGTTACAATAATTATTAAAACTATTGATAAACTATTATTGTCAATATCGAAGTCTTTTAGAGTGCTAACCGTTAATCTTTTAGCATCTTCTAGATCCTCTCTTATATTTTCTAAGTTCACCTCTTTTAATTCTAAGGGTTCAATATTCTGAACTAACTTTTCATCAATATTTATTGATGGGAGTTTTAATCTTAAATTGACAGTTTCTGGTTTTTGCGAATCATAGTTTTCGTTTCGAATTTTAGCTTTACATTCTGCTGGTATAATAAGAGATACTGTACTTATTGTTTCAAGACTGTGTTGATTGGGGCATTGAAAATAGATATTTTCTTCGAAAGTTGGGATTATTATAATGGAATTATCGTCCAGTAAAGTAATTGATGTTTCCTTGTACTTTATAGGTACCATAGAACAATGATTAGTTAGGTTAATCATTTGAGGGACACAGGGCTCATTTTTATTGAGTAAAGTTAAAGGACATATGAACATATCTTCTATTTCAACAGATTTTTCTTTAACGTTGAAATAATCATCACTTGATCTCATGAGATAAGGGTTATTTATTGTCGTTACCTGATTATTTACAGGAATTGGATACACTCTGTAAAAGATATATGGATTATTCGATATTAAAGGAATAGCGATATAAAATATTATTAGGTCATTTTTAATTGTCACGTCTGCATGAGCAATCTCATAATACCTGATAATATTATCAAAGGGAATTCGCGTGTTCGGGTCAAGTTTAGAAATTATCTTATTAAGTTCTTGATACTATATGTTGTGATGCATAATATTTATTTCTGCGAAGTTAATTGCAGTTTGCACATTGTTCTTTATTTCCTGTAGCACACGAAGGTTATTCTCTAGGTTATCTAGTAACAAAATAAGATATGTGGCTTTTGTTGCTGATTGTGTAATTTGCGTTAAATTGTTTATACGCGCTCCTAAAAGTTGCTGATTTTCGGTAATTGAATTTAACTGAGAATCTATATCTTTTGCTAATTTTTTTGACGACTGTTTGTGTTGAAAGTAAATCGTCATGTATTGTCTTTTGATTGTCTCGAAGAGTTTTAATATAATTGTCATAGCGTTCGCCATCATCTGCGTCTAACGTACCATACAAATATTTTTGAACTGTTCCGAGAAAGTTAAAAAGACCTCTTTTAATCCTCTTTTGGGGATTGCTATAATGTTTGACAAATAATTCGATTGATTCGGCCATATCTATTAAATTGTCAGTTCTTGTCATTAAAAGTTGGTGTAAAGGTGAATAAGGCGAGATAATAATGTTTCTTGTATTAATCAATGTCTTATTGATTTGCAAAAGTGTTGACTTAGTTAAATATAAACAATTTCTAATGTTGGTTAAATTGACATGATAATAAACATGATGATAATTCGTTATTACATAACTTTTTCCTTGGTAAACTGGAAGTAATGGGTTCGTTATCTTCTCAATCTTATACTGAGCGTTGACAAGTAAAGGAAGTAAAACGAAGATAGTCCTCATTTTTGTTTTCCTGAAAATAAAGAATGTCGTTTAATATCCTTTGGATGTCTTTGATTTTTAAATTCAGTCAATTTATATTTTTGTTTTATTTTTAGTCCTAACTTGCGTGGAATATTTACAAGCCTTTTATCATTTCTGGTATTTCAGGGTCATCTTCACGATTTTTATTGAGTTTTGCTAAAACATTAGCCTTTTTGGCATTTAATTTTGAATTGATTTTTTTCATTTAATTCTTGGAATGTTTGACCAAGTTCATAAACGTAATCCGTTTGTAATTGATTTAGATTTTTCTCAAAGTTGAGTTGATAATTGATGTTACCTTTTAATACTTGAAAAGGGGTATACTCATGTGAAGAATGAATGCTATTGTTATAATTCAAAATAGCTATATCAACTAATTCTTGAACTGTTTTTGTTCGGTGATCATTTCTAATTACAATGATGCTTTCTTTTAATGTTGATTGAAATCGTTCAATGGGTGAGTTAGAATTTGGGTTGTAAGGTGTAACAAAATGTAATTCGATCTGATAGGTTTTGCAAAGATCTTGAATTAAATTGCTTTTAAATGTTTGAGCATTATCAGTCGTTATCTTACAAGGTGTACCGTGGTGTGAAAAGTACTCAATTAAGCTTTGACAAATTTCTATTGAAGTTTCATTAATAGGGTAGGCAGCTGCAAACTTAGAAAAGTTGTCTATTATTGTTAGATATTTTTGTCCTGATAAGGAATATATATCCATGTAAATATGTTCTAGTGGTTTTGAACCTGTGGGCGTTGGTTTATAAATTACCTTAAAAGGATGCGTGTCATACTTTGTTTTTTGACAAGTTTCACAGATATTTACAAAATTAATTACATCTCTTTCCAAACTAGGCCAATAATACCGTTGTTTAATATTCTTGATATTCTCAGTCATTCCTCTATGTGATGTTTTCGTCTGGTGATATCTTTCAATAATTTATTTTTGTTCGTTTTCACTTATGACGTCATCAAGTAGTAAATTTGAAATGACAAGTTTATAAGCATTATGCTTAAATGTTTCTTGGAAAATTCTTATTATTATCGGCTCCAACTCTTTGTTTGGGAAATGAAAACAGTACATATCAGGAGGTAAATGATCTCTAAGAAGTCGTTGAACTTCTTCTGTTGAAGGATTCTGATTAATGCAAATCAAAAATCTCTTTTTGGTATCAAATAATTTCATGGTTGTCACATAAGATGTATCTTTTGTGGTCCATTTGAATATTGCCTGGTTCTTAAATGTATTTACCGACTTATTTACATATGGGGCACCAAGAATTGGGTCTTCCATCGATGTATGTATTGTGTCCGTATCTGAGTTGTGTTCTTTCATGTTATCCTCTACCTTAAGGATGTCGTGATCTTTGTTTCCCTTCCATTGAGCTAGCAGTATCAGTTTCTGATTTCACTTTCTGTTTGCTGGTTGATGGTTGAGGTGTCTTTTTGACTGATAATGATTTTTGATTATTCGTCAATGGTTTATCTATGAATGGTTTATCTTTATCTACGAATGGTTTGGGTAGATTTGTTTTATTCGGAGCTTTAATCTGAATATCCAATATAATATTTATTTTTGGAGTCTTTTTCTAAACTTCTGCTACTTTTTCTGAATATACTTTCCTTGGTTTTTCGAAAAGGTTTTCCTGTGAATAGAAAAAGTGCTTAATTTTTTCGTGCCACAATTGTTGATCATCTTCTTCTTCTTTTTCACATATAGCAGACATGTGTGTGGGTGGTGATTTTGTTATTTCCACTGGGTGTACTTCTCGAGGTGGACGTGAAAGTGAGTCTGCATTGGAATTCTGAGTACCTTTTTTGTACTGAATTGTATATTCGAATTCTTGAAGTTTTAGTCGCCATCGCACTAATTTTGAATTTGGCTCTTTAATGGAGAAAAGCCATTGCAGTGGCTTGTGATCACTTACAATGGTAAATTTTCGGCCAAATAAATATGGACGAAAGTATTTTGTTGCCCATACTATTGCTAATAGCTCCTTCTCAATTGTAGAGTAATTACATTCACTTGAATTCAGAGTTCTACTTGCATAGGCAATAAGTAAATCTGAACCAATAGTTCCTTGCGATAGAACTGCACCGATTGCATATTCTGATGCATCCGTTGTCAGGATGAAAGGTTTCTCAAAGTCCGGGTACTGGAGTATTGGATCGTTTGTTAGAATATTTTTACAAAGATTAAAAGCTGAAATAAAAGCTTTATCATGAACTATTTTTACATTTTTCTTAAGCCAACTTGTTAATGGTTTTGTTATCTTGGCGAAATTCTTAATGAATTTTCGATAATAACCAACAAGACCTAAGAATGATTTAATTTCTTTGGGTATTTTTGGCATTTTAGAATTTTTAACTGCTTCGATTTTTCGTGGGTTAGGTTTAACACCGTCAGGGGCAATGACATGTCCTAAAAATTCAACTGACCTATGTAAAAATTCTGATTTGTCTAACTGAATTTTCATGTTAAATGACATTAACCTTTCAAAAACTAATTTTAACGAATTTATATGTCCTTGAAGACTTGTGGAGTAAATAATTATGTCATCTATGTATACAAGACAAAATTTACCTAAAAGTCCGCGCAAAACGTTATCCATAGTTCTTTGAAACGTAGCGGGCGCGTTTTTCAAACCAAATGGCATGCGTGTGTACTCATAATGTCCATGGTCAACGTTAAAAGCTGTTTTTGGTATGCTTTTTGGATCCATTTCTATTTGATATCATCAAATTGCTAAATCTAACGTTGTAAAATATTGACAACGTCCTAACTTGTCCAAAATGTCAGAGATATTTGGAATTGGGTATCTATCACTAATAGTTTTTTCATTAAGTTTGGAATAATCAATCACCAATCTCCACTTCTTTTGCCCAGAAGCGTCCGGTTTTTTAGGAACTATCCAAATTTCATTTATTTGTCTATTTACTTCATCTTTATGTATATATGGATACCTATAATTTTTCGTATGAGTGGGTATTTCGTCAGCAGTGTTGATTACATGCTTGACTTGATTGATAAATGTCAAGGGGTCTCCAGGTTTGTGTAAAATATTATTAAATTTTTTAAGAAGCTTGAAAAGTTGTTCTCTCTCGTCTTGGTTTAAGTGTTCATGTCTAATTAGAGATTTTAAATCTACATTTTCATTCACAAAATTTGAATGGATGGATGTTTCAATATTTTTAAAATTAAATATTTCAAAATTATTAAGTTCGATTGGTTCTAAGGGCATATTGTCATTCGTACTACCTTCTAATACTATTGACCTATCCGTATGATTATAGATATCTAGTGTGTAGGTGTTATTATCAATTGTCACAATAGTTGGTTGTATTTCGATATCATGGTCACAAAAATAAGGCATTATCCATGTCGTATTGTTGGGTAGGTTAGTCTTAAATGTAGACTTTTGAATTGTTTTTGGCGGAATTTCAATTAAGTATTGATCGAAGTTTTCTCGATAATAAAAAGGAATTTCTAGTATTGATTTCTTAGTAATTGATTTTTTAAATCGATATTCAAGTTTAATTTACAAAGATCTTTTATACCTAGAATACCCTCAAAATATCCATGAAATGGGTACAATATGAAATCAACTGAGTCTGTTATACCAAAGCATAAGAATAAGGGAATGCTTGCTTTACCCTCAGCTTTTTTAGAACCTGCACAAGTTTGTAAAGTGCTCGTATAAGGTTGTATTAACTCAGGAAAATAAGTCTCTGCTAAAGATGGTCTTAATAATGAAGCATGAGAACCAGTGTCTATTAGTAATTTGATATTATAATTGGGAATTTCAATATATGGTAATTGATTAATTTGAAAACTATTCAAATTTAAACATGGTTTTATTCCGAGGCTGGTAAATGAAAATTTTCTAATTGTTCACTTATGTTCTCTTCATCTTGATTTTTTAATTTTTTCGCATTTTGATAATAGTCATGCTCGTTAAAGTCAGAATTATTTATTGGATACTCTACAATATCGGTATCAGAATAATAATTTTGTTCTTCATTTTCAAGGTGGGTTAATTCTTGCCAAGGGAAATTGGGTTTCCCTTGTGGTCTAAAATGAGATTGTTGTGGTCTTTGTACTTGACTCACAGGTTTTCGCGGCTGGACACTAACGCCAGACATGGGTTGTGGATATTGTTGGGGTTTAGAAAATTGTGCATTTCTTTGTGCTAAATTTGGTGTGAAATTTTGATTTGGGGTTCTGAAAAATGTTTGATTCGGGTATCTTGGAAATTGACCTTGAGGTTTCGGATTAAAAGGTTGATTATATGGTTTAGGGTTGAAATTATTTGGTCTTGGAAAATTATTCTGGGGATTAACTTGGAACTTATATTGATTCTTCTGGAAACCAATAGATTGTGGTTTTTGAACATTTTTGTTTGAATCATGATTTTGTAAATAATTATTTTTGAAATTATTTTGAGAAGTTAATATTTCATAGTTTGTAATTACTTCAATTGCATGATCCAAATTCTGTGGATTTTGTACAATTAATAAAGTTCTTAATTCACTAGAAATATTGGAGAGAAGGTTTTGCGTAGTTGTAAGCTCATTTTGTGAAATTAAAACTGCGCGTGCTTCAATATTGGCAATTTCTGAACAAATCTTACTATTAATCTTAGTTACTAACGCTTTTAATTTTTGAATATAATCCTGTGTGGATTCACTCTTTCTTGTTAAAAATATAAGTTGTTGTTGTAAACTAGCTCTATTTACTGGGCAGCAAACTTCTGTTGTAAAGCTAACCTAATTTCTGCCCATGTATTAAGATCAGATCTCGTTAACAAAAAATCTTCGGCTGCACCGATTATTTTTGACTTAATTGCTAAGATTACATATTCTTGTTGAGATTCATCTCCGTTAAAATATCTTGCATAGAAAGTATCTATTTGTGTTAAAAATGTTTCTAAACGAGTGGGCGTACCACCAAATGTTTTTAATAATGCTACTACTGATTTTAAAGCATTTGCCATAATGTTTGTATACTCAACTTGCGTTTCTTGAATTTCGAATTTATTTGAAATGTTACAATATAATTCAGTTAATTCACTTTCTGATGAATTAATCTTTTCTACGTTATTACGTCTTATTCTAGGATACGTTATATCACTAAATCTACCTTTAAATTTCTTCATGAGTAACTAACATATTCTAAAAAGTATTACTTTTCACTTTTTCGAAATAAAATTGAAATGTCTTAACTAACAGGATGTCCGATTATAAAGAACAATTACGACTTACAATAAAGGTCTCAATCTCTGTCCTGTATCAGGTGGTGCTTCGCTGAACAGGTATACTATCCAGGGTTGTTGCCTCCTGTCGTGGACTCTAGCCTACGCCAATAAGTCCTATACTGGCTGTCGTAACGGCGTACCGATGAACGATGTCTGCCAGGAGTCACAAGTAGCTCTCCGTAGGGGTTGATGTTTCGATCCTTCCTTAACTGTTGAGACAGACGGAGTGGTACCAATAATCTAGAGGGTACTGATAATCCAGGAGTGTACACGCAAACGTCGTAACGTGAATCGTAACCTTTTCCCGAATTTCGTATCCGAAAAGAATCCTTAGTACGCACACCGGAAAGGATCCTACCGACTGCGCCAAATATATTTACTATCTTGTTTACTTCGTTTTTAAAAACTTTATTTTAGTTACACGAAGAAAAAATACAAGTAGTAATGTATTAACCTGCTACACTGAAAGCTTGCTTATGACTAAAATGCACACTCTTATCTCTGCCTGTTTATAATATAATAAATGCTGAGCACTGCAAAGCTAGTAATCTAATCCTCTAAAACTACATAGTCGCCATAAGTGGCCATATAATTATACCTTTACAAATTTAAAATTGTACGAGAGACTTACAAAACATTCTCCGGATATCTTTATAAATAATTTTCTTAGAATAATTTATTTTACCTGACTAGATAACTTGATGCAAATTTGCCAGAATTACACTAGTGACAAAGTTTAATTTAATATTGCACAGTATTTTCTCTTTCAGCTAATTAAATAATACATTTGTCAATTTTAAATTTTACAATGGGAAATATTTTAATCCAAGGCATCTTCTTTTGCCGGAAATTGATTACGAATTAAAATTGAGAGGTGTTGATTCTAGCCGCGATCGAAACGATAAAATTAAAGTTTTAAAACGCCTTATGGATAAAGAAGCGCAAGGTGCTAAAGATATCGGTGTAGAGACATTTACGTTTGAATTTGAATTTGATTTGCCGACCGAATGCCAAAAAATAGAATCTACCTTAAATTCTATTGTTCCTTTAATTCTTGATTTTGATGGCAATCCTCCTGATTCTTTATTTTTTTTATTCTTTTTATCTCGTTTATCTGATGTAATGGCTCACGTTCAAAGAATAGTTGTCCCGGAAGACGACACCAAACCACAAGTAGAGAAATTTAAACATGATACTTATGTTCGTTGCCTCACTTTAGATGCGGATGCTCAAGATAAAGTAGATGCTTTTCAACGTAGCCAAGCTGAAGCTGTTATGGCTAATTTTAATTCGACTCTCGCACAACCTTCACCTATAACAGTTCACCTATAACTCTTGTATCTCCACCTTCCCCTTGCTCAAATAATAAAAAATTTACTCCAGACTGGAATTTAAAATTTAACGGTGATCCAAGGAAGGTTTATGATTTTCTTAAAAAGAGTTTCTGAGCTTGCGGCAGCCTACGAAGTTACGGATGAACAACTATTTAAGTCTGCTACTTTGTTATTTTCCGGAGACGGTTTAGTGTGGTTTAGAAGCATTAAAAGTAACGTTAATAATTGGGATCAAATTTCGCAAAAAAATAAAACTGATTTTCTTCATCCTTTTTGCGATGATGAAATTTGGGAACAGATAAAGTCTAGGAAACAAAAAAAAATTTAAACTGTTTCAATTTTTGTCTCACATTTATTAGGCATTTTTTCTCGATTATTTCTGGAATATTATACCGCCTTAGCATAACATGACATAACTACAGTCAGTCAACTTATTTCTTTGGTTAAAAGGCTCGACGAAGCAAATTTCTGAATAAATAAACCTTTTCGAGCAGATGAAATTTTCGCTAATGATCATTTTCCGAAAGAAAATTCTAAACAGTCATTAAATAAACTTCATTATTCTCGGTTATATAACTTTAACTTACATAATAATGTTACTTTAAATTTTCCCAATACTTTTGAGTGTAAATGCTCGAATTGCAAACGCTCAGGACATCTTTACTCTAATTGTCGTAATAAAAGAAAAAAAATTTGTTTCCGTTGTGGTAAAGCAGATTTTACCGTTAAAACTTGTCGTACCTGTAATTCAATTAAATTAATTTCTCGTGGTGCACGACCAGGCCGTCATATGACACCACCTCTAGAGGTCTATTCTCTCGATTATCTCAGTTCTTTTAGATATCCCAATACCGAACAATCTCGTTACCTTAATGATTTGAAAAAATATCTTATCCCTCTTAATAAATTGAAAACTCGTTCCGACAGTTGACGTCTTAATCTAGCGCCTGTCTTTATTCTTCAAACGCTCGACAACAGACCTTATATTAAGGTTAATATTTTTGATTCCAAGGTTGCTGCATTTTTGATAGCGGAGCTACGATTTCTCTTGTCGGTTCGGAAGGATTAAAATTTTAAAATAATCTAAATATTACAGTCAACTCTACTCCGGTCAAATATGTTGCTGTGGCTGACGGTACGCAACAAAGAGTCAAGGGTATACTTGATCTGCCTATTTACATAAATAATACATGCCAGGTTCTAAAAAGGTAGACCTTGCCTTATACGCCAGGGTATGGCTTGTTCATATTTGGAACTATTATTTGAAGCGAGAAGGCATCGTGAGTCTGCGGTGAGATGTTGGCTGATTATTGGTTGGTGCTGCCACCTGTGAGTCGGTGGATGAAATCCGTCACAATACTCCCCTCCCAGTGTCAACGTTGAACGGGTTGTATGATGAGAGAGAGAGATGGTTGTAGACTGGAAACGAGGGACGAATTGATTCATTGAAGGCGGAGCAAGGTGAGAGAGATGATGGATGTGCAAATGTTTTGCCGAGAAGTGTACCAGTGAGTTGGTAGTCTCGTGGCAGAGTGATAAATGTGCAAATGTTGCCGAGGAGTATACCAGTGAGTCGGTAGTCTCGTGGCAGAATGAGAAATGTGTAAATGAGAAGTGTACCAGTGAGTCGGTAGTCTCGTGGCAGAAAGGGAAAGGCGATCCATGTTGCGGCCTTGTGCTCGTTCGTGTTCATATCACGTCGGGGTCAATACTTTGGCGCAGTGTTGCACCATTTTTGCGTTTCGTCCCGGGTCTACCTTTTGGACTCGTCAGTAAGGCGTAAGTAGACCCTGCCTTATACGCCGGGGTATGGCTTTGGAACTATTGAAGCGAGAAGGCATCGTGAGTCTGCGGTGAGATGTTGGCTGATTATTGGTTGGTGCTGCCACCTGTAAGTCGGTGGATGAAATCCGCCACAGTAAGAATACCTGTGTGATGAAATAATCCTGACTTTGATTTTTTAAATTATAATTAGCTCACTTTTTACGTTAGATGATTTAAAAAACGGTCAACGTGCTCGTGCTCAAACCGTTATCCATTATTTCAAAGAAATTTCTAGGGAAACTCGTATAGGTAGAACTAATAAGTTCTAAATGCACATTGATACTGGCGATGCCAAACCTTTTAAAGGAAACAATATCCTATTCGCTCTATATGTTAAAAAACTTGAACCAAAACTCGACATGCTTAATTTAGGTGTGGTTGCGCCTTCTAATAGCCCTTATAGTTCCCCAGTCATTTTTGTAAAAAAATCAAAATATGGAGAGATGGGACTTTGTTTTGACGGAAGATTTTTAAATGAACAGACGAAACATGACAGTTATTCCTTGCCTAATATCGAAAGGATTCTTAATATGTTACATAATGTTAATTTCATTTCTTCAGTAGATCTTCGAAAAGCTTTTTGGCAGATCCCGTTGGATAAAGAATCTCGAGAGAAAACAGCTTTTTCTATAATGGGCAGTGGTTTATTTCAATTTACGTCTTTTGTGCAATAGCGCTCAAGTTGAACAACGACTCGTTGGTACGTTATTTGGTCTTCGATATGAGCCTAATATCTTTTGTTATTTGGATGATATCGTTATCGTTTTTTCTACTTTTGACGAGCATGTTAAGTTACTCGGAAGGTCTAGCAATCTCGAAAGATGCTAATCTTACTATTAATGAATCAGGCCAAAGACTGAACCTTGGCTTATAAGCTTTGTGTTTGGCTAATAAGCCTTAATAGTTGTGCCCATTTTTAAAACAAGGTGATACGGGTTTGCTCCTTCGTCTTCTACTTGTCTTTTCAGTTTTGGGAAAGCCACAATAATATTTCATTTTTCAATGTATGTTGGATCGAGTTTGTAGGTGACAAATTAAGAGATTTTTGGATTATGTGGATGGTATCGTCGCTTTCTTAAGGATTACTACTCAATAATGGCTCCTATTCATGATCTTTTAAAAGGAAAAAAGAAAAGTGAATCCATTAAGTGGACTCAGGAAGCCGAGGCAGCCTTTATTAAAATCAAACGAGCTCTTGTTTCCCCCTGTCCTGACTCCGCCTGATTTTTCTTTACCTTTCACTATACAGAGTGATGCCAGTGATATGGGTTCTGTCTCAAACTATTGACAGTGTTGAGAAAGTCATAGCTTATGCTAGACGATCCTTAACGAGACCAGAACGGAATCTTAGCGCTATCCAGAAAGAATGTCTAGCTCTTTTATTCAATATTGAACGCTTTAGAGGCTATATAAAGGGTGTTGAGTTCAATGTTGTTAACGACTGTCAGGTTTTACTATAGTTAAATAATCTTAAAAATCCTATCGGAAAACTTGCTCCTTGGGCCATGAAATTCAGAACCCATACCTTCAATCTAGTTCACCGTAAAGGAAAAAATAATATCGTCCCTCATGCTTTGTCTCGCATACCTGAGTCTTTTCCTGAAGTTTCTCTTATTGATGTGGTACCTGAAAGACCTGATAACTGGAATTTATCTTTGAAACAAAAAATTATCGAATCACCCGAAATTTATCCGAGTATTAAAGTCAATAATGTTCTTGTATATAAATTGGTTATGCCTTATGCTCCTGTCAAAACCAAGACTAGAGATTGGAAAATAATGATTGTCACAATCCGCCTACTGCCGCTCATTTAGGTTTCTTTAAAACTCTGGCTAGAATCCAAGAGAAATATTACTGGTCAAGAATGCGCAAGCATGGTTCGTCTTATGTAAGAACTTGCCATACCTGTGATGAGTGATAGTCAGAAAGGATCTAATCTTCCTACCCTAGGTTTAATGGGTAACGAGAAAACTGTACAATTTCCGTGGCAAACAATCGCAGTAGATTTGATGGGTCCTATTCCAAGATCGTCAAAAACCAATCGTTATCTTCTCGTAGTGTGTGATTGGCTTACTAAATATTGTCTCCTATATCCCTTACGAGTAGTCACCACAAATTGTATCGTTAAGTTTGAAAATGAAGTGTTTTCGAAATTTGGCGTTCCTCAATTGATTATCTGTGATAACGGCTCAAACCTTGCGTCTAATGTGTTCAAGGATTTAGCCAATACCTATCAGGTTCAAAAAGTATAGTATACTGCTTTTTATTCACCTCAGGTCAATTTCGTAGAGCGTTCAAATCGAACAATAGGTACCGCCATTCGCTGTTATGTTAAAGACCATCATCAGCATTGGTACAACAAACTGCCTAAACTTTAACATGCTTTAAACACCACCAAGCATGAAGTCACTGGGTATATCCCTGCTTTTTTGAATTTTGCTCGTCACATACCACTTTCGAGATGGTGCCGTTTCTACATCTGAAGACATAGAAATTTCTCCTGTGGATCCAAACACTTACGCGAAGGATATTAAAAACCTGTAGTATCTTCACCGAAGTAAGAAAAAGATTACATGCCGCTTATCAACGAAATGTTAGAACGTACAACTTAAGGAGACGTGACGTTGTTTTTTTATGTCGGTGATACAGTTTGGCAGCGTAATAAAAATCTTTCCGACGCTACTAAAAACTTTTCTTCAAAATTAGCACCAAAATATATCTTGCGTACAGTTAAAAAAAACCTATTTCTCGTCTCGTTTATCTTTTAACTGATTCTTCAGGTAAAAATGTAGGAACATGGCATGTAAAATACTTAAAGCCTTACCTTGGCTCGAATTCCGACTTATCTGAAAATTAACTTTTATTAAGTATCTTATCAATTTCTCTTCTGCATTCTGTTTACCTATTTATTCCTTTCCTTTCCCCTGTTATATTTCTGCTTTGTGTTGCCATATATGTTGCCGCTTCTATTGTGAATGATGAACATAACTCTCCTGCTCCTTTTCCCCGATCCTTACCCTTGATATTGTCCGGTGAAAAGTTTTAGCAAGACCTTATCCTAAATGCGACCTATCCTAATTGTGACCCCTCAAATTGGTTTACCAATATGAGTTTTCTTTTGATTGTGACTTACCGATAGTGACTTCCATATGGACGGATGATACACGTTAGATATCAAGTTAAAACAATACTTGACAAAATCTCCCCTTAATCTACCCTTCCCCATATCAGTCCACTTACCTGTGCCGTCAGAGTTTCGATTTTTGTTTTCGTACAAAATATATACTGTCCTATATATATGTTTTATTTTTTTTGATGGAGGGCAGTGTAACGTTGTAATAATTATACCTGAATATTATATCGCAATTTTCTCTGTGTATCCGTTAAATTGGGGTATCGATTATCACAACATTACTAATACGAGTGGATTTCAGTACTCCGACCCTTTTGAGAGCAGGCACCCTCCGAACATGCGCATGAAAATAGAATATACAACGAAGGAGGTGAAAAGTTGAAGCCTTCTCGTTCAGCACTTACCTACCGCCTTGTGGCGGTTAATTTTCAACTGCTGGTTGATGATTGAATAAGGCTGGTTACAAAGTATGCATGAACGCTCTTGAGATTGAATGTTGGTTACATATTTCGGTATGAAGCAACATAACCTTGAGAAATATATTCTGGGGCTATAATATAAGACGTAATAATGCAGAAAAGAGTCATAACATTTCTGCACTGTGTTCAATATACTGATAGTCGCTTATTGTATTATCTGTGAGGTGCATTTATTAGAGGTACTACTAGTTATTTTAAACAATAATGTCTCTCCCACAAGAAACAATTACCAAAATTGATGAAAGTTTTAACAAACCGGTGGAACATATAGAACGTAAACCTTTTTCCTATTATAATGAATCAGAGCTAGTACCCGATTCTGAGTAAATTTGTTTCAACAATTTGTTTAAAAATTATTTTTAATTTTTTTAAAAATAAATTAGGATTAAGCTAGCTCACCAATAAATAAAATAAATTAAGTTTCGAATTAGATCGCCAAGAGAGCACTCAAATAAAATAATAATTTTATGTTATTAAATAAAATTTATATTGAAATCCAACTTTCAAGAAATAATGCCCGAACAGCGTCTTAAGTTAAATCATTTTTGCCTAAGAAAAATGTACAACAAAAGCACATATCATAAGCCTTATTAAAATAAAATAACTTACTATTGGAATATAAACCAAATAAGTAACATGGTGTTCAACTTAACAAGATTCGAAATCCGACCTAAATCGCAGTTGACTTATATTTTTGGGTTTTTCGACTGCATGATATCACGCGACTAAAAAAACTAACTTCAAGGAATATCAAACACTAGTTGCACGCTTTAAAAACAGGTCCCACAAACTTTGTTCTAAAAAGAAATCCATTGGCCAGGGAGCGTTTCTGTTAAAAATATTCCCAGAACAAAGCCAATTGAAAAGAAATGCGAAAATCGTGTTCTCCAATTTTAATTACCTTCATTTGGTCTAGATTGGAATTTAAAAAGCATGTACCGAATTTTAATAGGGTAGTTAAAATTAAAATTTGGAACACTCGGCGGGATTGGAGTTTACAAAACAGGATATTAAAATTTTCGGCAAAATTTCAAGTGCTCTTAGTACTAACATTTTAATAGCCGCAGGGGCAGAATCCAGATTTTCTAGGAGAAGACAAGTCGAAAAAGTTTGTATAAAAGCGAAAAATTCTCTTTGCAAAAGTTAGTCTGAAACTAATCTTCACGCGTAGCACGTCCCCCTGCTCAAAAATATGGGTAACTCTGAAAAGTAGTCAGAAAAAATAACGTCTTAGAACGTTATACTGTCCGAATGGGACGCGGAAAATTTTAGTATAAATTTATCTCTCAAGTAATGTTATTCTGTCCAGATGGTTATAGTATTGACCAAATCGTAAAAGATTCTCGAAATCTCAATTACTATTTTAATCGGAAAGTAATTTGGCCTACACTCATTTAATTATAACTAAGGTAAGAGTTGAGTACTGGAAAGTGGAATAAAGTTATTGACTACTAGGTGTAGAAATAGGGGTTGTTGCCCATGTTGTCTAGGTAAATTATTTTCAACAAAATAGGGTGTCAACACACTGGTACTGCGAACCTGGTTTCAGAAAAGGAAGAGAAGTTGAAGAAAAGACCGAAAATACAGTAAGTACAGGGTGTCCCATTTTCGATGATATTACGGGGTATCTCACTTACGAGTAAAGATAGAGAGTTGCGGTTTTCGCAATACTTTGCTACTTTTTTGTGAAAAGAACGATGGTATAAACAAAATTTTCATAGCCCGCTTCGTTTCTGAGATACAGGGCGAAATTGAAAATAATGCATTTTGGGACCCCCCTCGTATCTCCGTTATCCTTTAACATATCGCAAAACTAAAAACTTACTCCTATATACTTTTTTACGTAGAACCCAGTGGCGTAGTCAGATTTTTGCTGTGAGCTGTCATTTTTTAGCTATAAATCAAACTTATGTTTTTTTTAAATGGAACACCCTGTATATTTTTCTTTGGTTTGAATGGAAATTTTATAAGCTTTTCAAAAATATATAATACATGATATGTATTTTAAATAATAAGCCTAAAATTCATAATTTCACAAAATGTATCTCTATTCGACACTCTTGATGAGTATAGTATAAGCATTATCTTTTAAACAAAATTATAAGTATTAGTAGGCAGAGATTATCAGAGCAATGAAATGATCATTTTTTTATTGGCAAGACCTGTCAGTGGCAAAATTTATATTTTCTGTGTAATATTGTATTTTTTACGATGGTTGAAAACGAAAATTATGAATATTTTGAAAAATATGACACGTTAGTCTGCTTTATACAGAGCAATGAAAACTCCCGTGAAGCTTCTCAACTATTATTCAATATGTTTGTTTGAATATTTATTTACCTTTTGACTTATTTGGGTTTATTTTTTATTTAAGTATCATTTTAATTTATGGATATTCTGAAAGAAGACAACCTGGTCATTTAATGTTTTCCGGAATAAAGAGAACATGGAACGTTTATCCGGCCCCTACCAAAAACGTATAATAAGGAAAATCGCGGTAAGGGCGCAGGCAACGTTCCTAGTTCTACCAATTTTTTTCTTGATTCCGGAAAACTTTAAAAGATCAGGATGCCTTCTTTCGGAATATCTATAAATTAAAATGATACTTAAAAAAATAAACCCAAATAAGTCAAAAGGTAAATAAATATTCGAACATACTTATTGGAATATAGCTGAGAAGCTTCACGGAAGTTTTCATTGCTCTGTATAAAGCAGACTAACACGTCATATTTTTCAAAATATTGATAATTTTCAGTTTGAGCCATCGTAAAATTATGGATTTTAGGCTTATTATTTAAAATACATATCATGTATTATATATTTTTATAAGGCTTATAAAATTTTCATTCAAACGAAAGAAAAATATACAGGGTGTCATATTAAAAAAAAATACAAGAGTGTCGTATCGAGACACATTTTGTGAAATTATGAATTTTAGGCTTAGTATTTAAAATACATATAATGTATTATATATTTTTACAAAGCTTATAACATTTCCAATCAAACGAAATAAAAATATACAGGGTGTTCCATTTAAAAAAACATAAGTTTGATTTATAGCTAAAAATTGACAGCTCACAGCAAAAATCTGATCACGCCACTGGATTCTACGTCAAAAACTGTATATGAGCATTTTTTTTACTTTGCGATATGTTAAAGGATAACGGAGATACGAGGGGGGTCCCAAAATGCATTATTTTCAATTTCGCCCTGTATCTCAGAAACGAAGCGGGCTATGAAAATTTTGTTTATACCATCGTTCTTTTCACAAAAAAGTAGCACAGTATTGCGAAAACCGCAACTCTCTATCTTTACTCGTAAGTGAGATACCCCGTAATATCATCGAAAATGGGACACCCTGTACATAAAAGGGTGAAATCGGCGTTCATTACATTGGTGTCAGGTGTGGGGTAGGTTTTTCAACCCCCAGCAAAAAAAAACAAAAAAAAAACAAATATCCTGGGCCACTATCAGAACAGTAGAAACTTGCCAGCTACTTAGTGTTGCCTTAGAAGTCAATAGAATCAGGAAAAATGCCAGAAACAAAGCCAGCATCCCCTGTCGTGCAGACAATCACGAATAACATTATTATGGTGATAGAATCCGTGCCAGCCTACGAAGGAATGAGCAGCATAGAAGAATTTTTAGCAACTATTGAAGAAACCTCCCTAATTACAAGCTGGACAGAGCATCATCAGGGATATGTACTTGCTCTTTGAATGGAACCCCTCAGTCTAGAAAAAATGTAGTAATTATTAGCGTTAAAGGAAAGAAATGTCTTGCTTTAATAGAATCAGGAGCAGTTATATCCCTTGTAAAGCCTGATATTGCCATGGGGTTCAAGAAAAATAATTGTAGTAATAGTTTAGTTGAAATATAACATAATATATATATATATATATATATATATATATATATATAACATAATTTTATTATTATTGATACAGGTAGTTTTTGAGCCTACATGATTTTAGCACGTTGAGTACGGGAGTGAAGAAAAAAAATCATGTCGGGAGGACGGAAAATTTCTTGACACTCATATTACTCAGATAAAGCCTAATTTATATATTTTATGTCATACCAGTACATTATTGTGTTTTTATACCTTAGATACCATTTACATAATAATGGATTACTTTATGCCCGTGCGGGCATAAAGTTCACTTTATGGATTCAAATAATTGAATTGAATTCGTATTTTTTTAAATATTTACATATTGTGAATGCAATAACGAACTAGTATGGCATAAAAGTTTGTATGCACCATGGGTATTAATAGATGTGTACGCCCTCGGGCGACTTATAAACCCCCTGGCCAGAGGCCCTCGGGTTTCTAACATTGTTGTCTCAGGGCATAAACATCTACTTAATACCCTTGGTACATAAATAACTATTATATGTTTTAACTAATTTTTTGTTAAGTTTTGCTCGCCGTCTTTATGCACTAAATTAAGACGAATGGACGGTGAGGCATTGATGTAATGCCACAGTTTATCCGCGTTTAGGCCATTCATTCGGGCCAATGCATTTCTGCTGCAGCGGCAGTTGCTGTGTTGTTGCAGCACAAGACAAAACGCCCAGCACAAAATGGCACTACATTTCATGCAAAAAAAGTTACTGCGTTCATTGCTTTTTTATAGAACATCGAGCAGAAAAATTATAATTACATAATATTGGTTATTTTTGTATGTTAAATTAAACGCATTTATTTAGATTAGTTTTTTATACCATGTTTCGTTTGTAAAAAGTCGTTTGGCTTTACATTTTGATTGATAATAATATTATTTAAACCAAAATAAAATAAACTACAAATATCACATGCCAAAATGCCATTCATGCAATATACATAAAAACTAATCCGCAGCTACCAGCTGAAATGCAGAAAAGTCTTGTACCAGCCAGCCCATGGTCTAGAATAAGTTTAGATCTCGTGGGGTCCTTAAATCACACCCAGAATGGAAACAAGTACATTTAACATGTGTAGATTTCCTGACGCGCTACCTTGAAGCCGTACCGCTTCCAGACATCAAAGCAGAAACTGTCGCCAGAGCATTTGTGGAAAATATAGTACTAAGGTATGGAGTTCCACGAGAATTATTAACGGATTGTGGGTCTCAGATTGTGGGAAAATTATTGCAGGAAATCTGCAGAAAATTACAAATTTTAAAATTAAAGACTACTCCATATCATCCTGCAGCAAATGGAATAGTAGAAAGAATGCATAAAACTTTAAAAACTATGATAAGTAATTTTGTTAGTGACTATCATAATAGCTGGGATGAAATTTTGCCTTACCCCTTAATGTCATACCGGAATGCAATCCACGAAGCCATTCAAGAACCATCATTTTTCCTTATGTTCGGTAGAGACATGGAACTGCCATTTAATTTTACCATTAGAGAAAACAGGATAAGATACGATTTGGCAAAAAACTATGCAAGCGAAATGGTGGACCGAATGCAATAAGCACATCAAACTGCCGAATTAAATATCGAAAACACAATGCAAAAATGTTGCGAAAAGCGAAATATTCGAAGACGAAAGCCGAACTATCCGTAGGAGAACTAGTGTACTTAAACACACCTGCGGGAAACGGAAAGGAAATCGCCACTAAATTTAAAGCCAAATGGGCTGGACCATACCGAATTGTAGCCCGAAAGGGGCCAGTTACGTATCAAATTAGAAGCCTAACTGGAAAAAAGGAACAGACGGTACATTTAGAACGTCTAAAGCTATTTGTAGGTTCATTTTACGAATCTCCAATTGAAGAAAATAATGAACCAGAGGTGCAGGAAATAGAGGAGCATGAAAATAAAAATTTAGAGTTTGAAGATCAGCAGCCTGAGGGCCAAGAAATTGAAGCAAACTCCGACTCAGAACCAGAGGAGAGCAATTCCGAAGAAACCCTATCAGAAGAAGGTAGCAGTGACGACGAAACCGACGAGTCCGTAATAGTAAGACGTAGTACAGAAGTAAGAAGGACTAGAACAGTGAAATAAGCATGCCGGCAAGATTGAGGGATTTCGATCTTAGTTAAGAAAATAGAGAATTATTTTAGTATCACTCTATATACGATGCAAAATAGCGATATAACTACAATATAAATTTACCTAAGTGCTAACTCTTAATCTTCTGTGGATTTTAAAGCTGTCCAGAGCGAAAACGACTGAAATTTTTGATAAGTACGACTGTGACCCAACAGGAATAAATAAATAAATAAACACAAATGTGGGATTACAAGGAATGAGCCAAATAGCCCATGCTGTAAAAGCATGAATCGAGACACTATACTTTTTGTTATGAAAAGTAAATACTTCATACAAATACGAGGGTAATGGAGTTAGTAAGATGAAATATTGCCAGAGCGAATGCTACAAGCAATAATTACTGAGTCAACAAAAAGAAAAGAATGTATTTTGGCTACCAAGCAAGAAAGCGAGTATTAGGAATAATTGTGTAAAATAAAGACACCAACAAGAGATCTCCCCTAAAGTAGAATAGAAGATGCTGTTGAAGATTTTACCCACTTCTAATATAAAACTTCTATATATAAAATACGCTAAGCTTAGTTTTAAACATTCCACTTTTTCATACATTCCATTGACTTACGTGTAACCCTTCAAAAATTTTAGAGATTTTTTTCTCAGTTCTGAAAGTGTTCGAAAAAGAAAGAACCTAATAAATATAGTTGATAATAGTGATTTAATTTAGGAAAGACATTGACAATGAACATTGATTGATTTTGGTAGATGTTAAACAGTGACTTTATAGATATAGTGTGATTCGGAACGGTTGTGTGTTAACAACTTTCAAAAGTTAGAAGGACATTGACTATGAACATTTAATTTGGTGACGTTAAATAAGTGACTTTAGAGAGATAGTTTAAAACTTCGAGTGATTCAGAACCTTTGTGTGTTAACTCCCAAAACAATCATGGCTATATTCGTGGTACTGTTTTTAACCTACGTTCGAGAGGTGAAACTCACCTCAGGATTGAGGCCAGTTTTCTGGAAGCATTCCGGACCCCGACCTCACATAGACGAAGTTGAGGAGGCCGAAAGTGGCAGGAAAGGAAGATGAAAGACTGATGTGAGAAATGTGTACTAAAGACTAATAAGTTACGTTACTGTAGAATTACTTCGTACATTAAAGCTAGGTTATAATTATTAAGGATTAAGACTATAAAATAAGTACTAAATTTCACAGGGTTAAATATTCGAGAAAACTGGGTTGGGTTACTAAAGACAGAAATATTTTTCATTTGATTTAAAGCAAAAAAAAACAATTGTATTTTTAACCATTTAAATCAACACTACTTCCATAAAATACATATCGAAATGTGTAAGTTTAAACCTCTGAAAGCAAAACTAGTGTTCGAATAATACAAACTACTTTCTTTTAATCTATAAACCAAACGCGTACTATTCGAAGGTACCCCGTAGCTTCAAGATCATTGACTAGGCCGCGGGCTTAATTAAATATTTATAGGTAGATTTTACTAATGAATTAGACATGCCAAAATCATTAAATGAAATAGAGCCCTTTTATAGGTTAATCGACCCAATAATTGATTCGTCGTTAATGGGATAGAAAAATATTGAGCCAGGAAACTATGTTTCATTTAACAATATATCAGTTACATCAGGTGGCTTATTTATTTTCCTAGCTAGATTTGCCCCAACAGAACTAAAGAAATCACAAAGTTCGTCAGTAATAGATAGTTGATCACTTATCTCCTGATTATTACTATTCTTAATTGCAGCAGTAGTAGCTATGCTAGTTCTTGTCTGGATATCATTTATTTTGTAGCTTGTTTAATTATATTAAAAGTCTTTCTGGAATCATGATTTACTGCAATTAGTTTCTGTTTGAAATAAGTTGCTTTAGTTTGTTTTATTATTTTACTAAACTGGTCACGATAATTTTTATAATTCTCGATTGCGACATAATCATCTCGGATAGTAACATAAATTTTGTGTAATCTATCTCTATTTCTTATTCAAATAAGTAACCCAGGAGTAATCCACGGTTTAAGAAGTACTTTTGTGCTTGGTATAGGCTTAACAGTAGTAGAAGCATTAACATGATCAAGTAGAAATCGCAAAAAAACCTCAGACGCAATGTTAGGGTCATGATTACTCAGAACAGCATGCCAGTTTTCTCTATCCTGGCACTCATTTAAATGATGATAGTCCGTTTTCCGAACATTTCTATTGATATGATTTCTTAAGGTGACCCCTGTAACCGGACCTAAATAAACATTGAAAAGTAAGGGTTTATGATCCGAGATAGTGCTGTTTAAGATTATAAGATTATTTTTAATACACTTTTTGCTCTTCATAAAAATATGGTCAATACAAGTACTACTCAATCCAGATATTCTATTAGGCTCATTAACCTTAGAAAGATATCCATGGCTATTTAAACAATTTGAGTATTTATCAACTATTGCCAAATGAGATTCCAGCAAATTAATATTAATATCGCCTACAAAAAGTTCCACCTCGGTATTAGAAAAATGATCTTGGCTGAACAAGCTTGACACTGCCATGATGTAACCATTAGGATTCAGCGATGGTGATCTAAAGTGTGAAACAATTCCCACAGTAGTACAATTCTTAACTAGAGTAATTCTAAGAAATCTATAATTATCAATTTGTACAATGTTACTTGCTTCAACTAATGCAGTTGTGCAATTTATTAGAGAACCATCACATTTATTAATCCTGCTCTCATTATAAAAAATCATTCATTAATAGAAAAAGAGTTTTTGTTATCTATGATATTGGTTTCGGATAAAACTGTTACATCAAAATCTGTTGTTAAAGACTCAACAAACAAAATAAAATTATCAAAGTTTTTATTTAAACTCCTACTGTTAACATGTAGGTACACATTTAATTTATTACTGTTTGTTTCAAAGCAATCAACATTATCCAAGCTATCACATACTAAAACATTGCCATAGTCGTTACTATGGTCACCCTCTATAGATATTCTAATAAGTCCGCTCACTCGAGCGTGCCGCGGAAAATTTCCCTCTTGCCTGCGCCAACCCTCACCCATCGGCATTGACATTGACGTGTGTCAATGTCACGGCTTAGCCGTGACTCAGTTTTCGCAAGTACTTCCGCGATCGGACGGTGTGAATTTATTTTTACGGAATAGTTTTCGCACGATTTACGCTATACGCTATTTAAAAAATATATATGGTTAAGATGGCTAAGGGCAGTTTTTCTTATTGTACTGTTGATGACTATTATGTAACTACACGTGATCTCTCCTTCTTTCTCTCTTATGGAATTGTCAAAGAATTATTCAATTTTTATGAGACGAAGTGAATGAAGCTAACCAAAAGTTGATCGGATGACTAACCCAAACCAACAAAATCTATTAAAATTGATTATAACGTATCGGAACCGGTTCAAATGACTACAATAAGTAAGGCTGAATGAAACTAACCGAAAGTTGATTGGATGACTAACCCAAACTAACCGAATATATTAAAATTTGTTATAGCGTATCAGAACCGGATCAAATAACTAAAATAGGTTAAGACTATGTGAAACTAACCGAAAGTTAATTAGACGACTAACCAAAACAAACCAAATGTATTAAAATTGATTATAACGTATCGGAACCGGTTCAATGTCTCAAATAAGATGAGACTAAGTGATTTGATGACTAACGTAAACTAACCGAATCTATTAAAATTGTTTATAACCTAGCGGAACCGGTTGAATTCACTAAAATAAGTCGAGATAACGTGAAACTAACTGAAAGTTGATTGGGGGACTAACCCAAATTAACCAAATCCATTAAAATTGATTATAACGTATCGGAATCGGTTCAAATGTCTAAAAATAAATTGAGACTAAGTGAAATTAACCGAAAGTTGATTTGACGACTAACCCAATCTAACCAAATCTATAAAAATTGATTATAACCTATCGGAACCGGTTGATATGACTAAAATGAGTTGAGACAAAGTGAAATTAACTGAAAGCTGATTCGGCGACTAACCCAAACTAACCAAATCTGTTAAAATTAGTTATAGCATATCGGATCCTGATCAAATGACTAAAATAAATAGAGACAAAGTGAACCTAACCGAAAGTTGATTTGACGACTAACCCAATCTAACCAAATCTATTAAAATTGATTATAACCTACCGGAACCGGTTGAAATGACTAAAATAAGTTGAGACAATGTGAAACTATCTGAAAGTTAATTAGACGACTAACCAAAACTAATCAAATGTATTAAAATTGATTATAACATATCGGAACTGGTTCAAATGTCTCAAGTGAGTTGAGCCTAAGTGAAACTAACCGAGTTTATTCGATGACTAACCCAAACTAACCAAATCTATTAAATT
>MU182246.1:211471-227785 GCA_016904865.1 Pissodes strobi
TAAGTGAAACTAACCGGAAGTTGATTCGATGACTAACCCAAACTAACAAAATCTATTAAATTTGATTATAACCTAGCGGAACCGGTTGAATTCACTAAAATAAGTCGAGACAAAGAGAAACTAACTGAAAGTTGATTCGGCGACTAACCCATACTACCCAAATCTATTAAAATTGGTTATATCATATCGGAACCTGATCAAAAGACTAAAATAAGTTGACTAAGTGAAACTAACAGAAAGTTGATTAGACGATTAACCAAAACTAAACAAATATATAAATATTGATTATAAAAACGTATCGAAACCGGCTCATATAAATAAAAAGTGTTGAAACTTGAGAAGTATTTCCATCAATCACGTGTCCTGTGCTACTTGCTACGCGCGCGTCAGTATCCCGTATTAAGCAAACATAATCGAAACTAACTTTAATGAATCAAACAAGCGCATTGTGACAAGGGCGCTACACGCTTGACCAACCCTGCCTAACACTAAACTAAAATTAACTCCAACTAACAAATAGAACCAAAAAAATAAAAATTAAACATGTCACCGACGGGAATCGAACCCGGGCCGTAGTATCACAAGCACAAAAGCTGATCCCGAAACGTAACTGCGCATGATTGCAAATAGTTATACCGAAGACGCTAGACGCTTGTATAGAAACGCAAGGAATATAAGGAAACAAAATAATACCTATAGTCAGCAAGATAAATAATCATGCTCCTCAAATCCCCTTTTCAACCTTTAATATAGAGCAATGAATAATATCAATTCTTATCAGCTTAATATCACTATCGCTTTGCCTCGCTTTAATAAGTTATATAAAATAATAATTTCAGGAATAATAGATATTATATAGATATATATTTTAGATTCAGTACAACACAACTGTTGACTAACATAAAATTGTCAAACTGAGAAATGTACTATTTTAATTTAAAACCATATAGAATTAAAGAATTAATCTGGCAACACAGCATTGTCTACAAACCTCTCATGCGCCGTCTGCGTTATTTCAATAAAAACAAAACAAAATATTGAAAGTCGGCAGAGAAAAGTAGTAGCAATTACAGCAGATGTGTACACAAGTTTTTAATGATTTTTTAATAAAGAAAAGTCTCGAGCAGCACAGTATACGTGATAGAAGTGACTACTTCGTTAGCGAGTCTCAACTTATTTTACTTTTTTGAACCGGTTCCGGTACAT
This sequence comes from Pissodes strobi, assembly GCA_016904865.1. Lineage (NCBI taxonomy): Eukaryota > Metazoa > Arthropoda > Insecta > Coleoptera > Curculionidae > Pissodes > Pissodes strobi. The sequence goes on from MU182246.1 coordinate 212,678, forward strand.
TATAATCAGTTTTAATGGATTTGGTTAGTTTACGGTTAGTCGTCTAATCAAATTTCAGTTAGTTTCACTTAGTCTCAACTTATTTTAATCATTTGAGTCGGTTCCGATACGTTATAATCAACTTGATTAGTTTTGGTTAGTTGTCTAATCAACTTTAGGTTAATTTCACTTAGTCTCACCTTATTTTAGTCATTTGAGTCGGTTCCGATACGTTATAAGCAATTTTAAGAGATTTGGTTAGTTTGGGTTAGTCTGAACTTATTTTAGTCATTTGATGCGGTTCCGATACGCTATAACCAATTTTAATAGATTTGGTTACTTTGGGCTAGTCGCCGAATCAACTTTCAGTTAGTTTCACTTAGTCTCGTCTTATTATAGACATTTGAACTTTCGATACGTTATATTCAATTTTAATACATTTAGTTAGTCGTCTAATCAACATTCGGTTACTTTGTCTCAACTTATGTTAGCCATTTGATCAGGTTTCGATATGCTCTAACCAATTTTATTAGATCTGGTTAGTTTGGGTTAGTCGCCGAATCAAATTTCAGTTAGTTTCACTTTGTTACAAGTTATTCTAGTAATTTGAGTCAGTTCCGATCGTTATAAACAATTTTAATAGATTTGGTTATTTTGGGTTAGTCATCGAATCAATTCCGGTTAGTTTCACTTAATCTCAACTTATTTTAGACACCTGAACCGGTTCCGATACGACATAATCAATTTTAATACATTTGGTTAGATGGTTAGTTTTAGTTAGTCGTGTAATGAACTTTCGGTTAGTTTCACTTAGTCTCAACTTATTTTAGTCATTTGAGTCGGTTCCGATACGTTATAATCAATTTTAATAGATTTGGTTAGTTTGGGTTAGTCGTCGAATCAACTTTCGGTTAGTTTCACTTAGTCTCACTTATTTTAATCATTTCGATATATTATAATCTAAGATTTGGTTAGTTTGGGTGAGTCGCCGAATCAGCTTTCGGTTAGTTTCACTTAGTCTCAAGTTTTAGTCATTTGAAGCAGTTCCGATGCGTCATAATCAATTTTAATAGATTTGTGTTAGTCGTCCAATCAACTTTCGGTTAGTTTCACTTCGTCTCATAAAAATTGATTAATTCTTTACCGATTTCATAAAAGAGAAAGAGGAAGAGAGAGAGTCATATGCTTTATCTCTCTTGCGAGACGAAAATTCCAAAACGTGTCGTTACACGCATGGCTTTGAAAAATTACTTTCATGAATCCAAACAATATCAAAATAGCGTAAAATTAGTGGATTTCTAATATTTACCTTCGCCCAAATTATGTATATAAGTTGAGTTATATATGAATATAAGTGAGTTTGATCGCTGTTTTAACCACTAATTAAGAATAAAAAAACCTTAGATCGAAAACTCTTTTAATGCTTGGGTTAAGTTATGGGTGTGGCACAGGTTAGTTGGTGTTTTCATTTTTTTTTAAGACGGCATCCACTGTGACAACGCATTTGTCATATTAATAACAAAATGTAATAACATATCGATACCTATCGACAGCCGAAAATATCAGGTTAAAATGATTCCATTGTCGCTATTTTCCTGTTATATTTTGTAACTTAAGTTCGTAATTAAACAATACAAGTTGTACCTACTGGTATTTTTATCCATATCGTAGATAATATTTCGTTTATTATTTACTTATTTATTATAATACTAAGTAACTATTACAAAGTAGTATCAGCTATAAATGAGATAGATAATGTCAATAGTTGTTCATAACAAATAAATAATCCAAACATTAATACGTAATCATATTCATATCATTTATTCCTAATAGAACGCGCCCCGTATAAAAATAATCGAGCGGCAGTTCATATTGATCGTACACCGTAGCTACACCCATTCGTTTACTGTACAGCGGCCGAGTGTGTTCAAGGTCAACGGCAGTATTTTCCACGGTATGCTGGAGTGAGCGGACTTATTAGAATATTTTATGTCATGGTGCTATGGTCATCAAGCAATGAATTAAGAGCAATTCAGCTAAAGAGACCAATTAATAAAAAAAGCATTACATATTGAAATATTACTGGTTGACATTGTCTTGTTTGGCATTTTCCACATCCTCATAAGATCTTAATCTAATCAAACGGCCATTGCCCTCCTTTTTTGCAAAAATTCTTCCATCCTTTGCCCATACGTACTTATACCCAAATACACGCAAGGTGCGTGTTGCCGAAAAAAGTTCTCTAACGTCCTTTGACATATCCCCATTTATAAAATATCAAGTTTCTCACCAGGAGATTACAATCACTGCCAGTTATTTTACCTTTTTCTTTTCTCTTCCTTAATAATTTGTGTTTTTGCTCAACTGCTTTCAATGTAACTAATATTGGTATATTTTCCTTGTTTGGGTTTACCAATTTGATTTGTACATTTTTTAAGTCTATTTGAGAATCCACATATTTAAGTACCTTTTCTGCTTTGTGAATTAAACCATTTGGGTTGTTCTTTGCATCATCAATTGAACTATCTGTGCCCATTATAATAACATTTTTTAATCGGTTTTAATTTTCTTTAGACTCACAGTGACATTTTAATTTGTTTAGTTCTCTTTTTATCTCTTCGTTTTCCTTTTTAAAATTTTGTAATTCTTTACTAAACTTAGCATTATTTTCCTTTTGTAAATCGTACTGCTCTCCATAGAACCTTAGATTATACCGAAGATCACAAATATCTTCTCTAAGTCCTGTAATACTCTCCATAATATCCTGATTACTACTGTTATTGGGCCTGATATTACTACCCACTACCGAATTCATTGATCTTCTTACTCTGCTTTCAACGGCGGTTATAGAATCTTCACAATAAAATTTATTATTTAATCCTTTTAGGACTTCTAAATCGACTTTCGTCAAACCAATACAATTGACATGATAGCATATTTTACATTTTTCACATTGTATGTTGCTTGGGATTTTGGTACGTTGCCATCACATTTTCCACATTTATCAAAGGTCTTTGGTTTTACCATAATTACTATTTCTTAACACAGGGGCGGCTTCTCAATAAGTGCGCCCGTGCGCGCGCACTGCCTTCGAAAGTAAACGGAAAAATAAAATCTTCCCTACATACAATTTAACATGAACTAACTATAATTTGCGAATTTACATATTTTTGAATCTCCACTGTCCGCAGAATACATTATTTATAAGCGCGAAATCGAGGCACGACGGCGACGATCAAAACGCAGAGCGTCCAACGGCGGCTTCCGTTCGTAACCACAACTAGTTTAAATCTGCCGTGCGCTAGTGTTCGGCGCTCTTGTTAAATGCATTTTCATCATGCAAAACGGTCGGGAATGTTCGTAAAATCACGAGAAGTCAAGGCTCATCCGTGCGCTATTTAGATCCGCACTTTGTAGCTTAATTTAGTGATAATTTGCAATTCTTGCGTATATAGTATGGTGTCACAAGCTGATTTTTTCAGGGATGAAAGTACATGATAAGGTAACCCTTATTCCGGAGGTAATACAAAATTAGACTCCACAAAAGAACACTATCATCAAAAATCGAGATGTTGGTACCATCGTAGAGAGGAAAAATACTTATTTTTTTGGTCCAATGCACAATAAGGTCTTTGTAGGAAGTATTTTTTGATAATTATTCAAAAAAAAATCATTTGCATTAGCTCATATGGCCAAAAAAAAAATTAAATGTAAATATCTCGGTTTCAACCGTGCAAAAATTTAATTAAAAAATAGTTATTTTTAAATATAACAGTCAATTAACAAAAATGAAAGGCCTAAATGAAAAAAAAATATTCTTTATAAAAGTTTCGCTTATGTCTTGACAAGGTAATAGAGCGAATCCCATATTTTTTGCTTATAAACTAACAATAGTATAACAATAAATAATGAGAGACGTCATGGGTTTACGCCCTAATTAAATATGTCCAGCCTCTTCGTCTTCAAGCTACGGCTGATGCGACACATTTATTATAGGTCCTGAAAAATTCAGCTAGTGTGGAAAAAGTGGGAGGTAAATCGTTTTTAGGGCGAATATTGCATACTACTATTATAAGTATTATTCTGTATTATACTCCAGTCCAGCCGTGAATTTATTTTTGTTTTGTTCGGTTCGTTGACGCTTGTTAATTAGCTGCATATAAACTCGTGGGTTTAGTGTACGTAATATTGTTTAGTGTTTTATATTTTTATTTATATACTATTATTCTACTGTCATGGCTAGTAGTTCGGGTTCTGACAATTGCTGTGGGGGCATAAATTCAGTTGACAATATTATTAAAAATAACTTTTCTCTATTGGATCTGAATAAAAAGATTGAAATAAAGAGGTTAGGGCGACCGATGCCGGTTTTAAAATTAGACCAAACATGTACCAAGAAAAAGGATGGTCGGTCTTTCACCAGACATTTTAACCCCCGAAATCTTGTGGCGAATGGAATTTCACTTTAAAGCTAGGAAACGGCAAAGTCGAAGGGCTAACCATCGACGAAAAGGTGTTCAATAACACTTTTTTGCCATCAAACCGATATATTTTTTAACGTTTTCGAACTTCTCCTGATTTTTTTTTAACTTTATTTATTTGTAGTTACAATAAACTGTTTTAATGGTTTACCCTTCTGGAATCGATAAGTACCTACTTATTAATTTATTTTAGTGTGCAACAATTACCATTCAAGAGGGCGCCGAATTCATTTTTTAAACGATTTTAACGAGTTTTGGGTAAAAAATGGGCGTGGCACCCCCAAAACTTTCCACCTTCGGCGGGTAAGCCTCCGCCACCGCCTGCAACGGGCATCCCCCTATTCGTACGAAAAAACCTACTTAAATTGCGCACTACCTATTTAAAACCTCACGAGCCGCCACTGCAATTGACCACATAACTACAATATTATTCTAATTATACTAAATAGCAATGATTTACACTAATCAATTGTCTGTATGTTTTCTACTTACACTCCCAAGGCCTTAACATAAACAATGGAAAAATATCAAGTTGCCCAATCCGTGCATTCGCAAAAAACTGTTTATTTTGCCTTATCGCCAGTAAAAGGTGCCTATTTATTTATTATAGTGCAATTTACAAATAAGAGTCTCGCAAAAACTTATCGATAATAAAATTTATAGTCTGTTTACTCTACAAGTATGTTATCTTTATTAAAAAAGTCTGTTATCTTTATTGAAAGTCTGTATTCTTTATTTATGCATGAACCCTTTAGAAGCCTTTAATCTTTATTTACGTACCATTTTGATGGTCTATTATACTGGAGTAAAAAAAACTGTACGGCCGCATTCCTCGCACACTTTTGCACTTATATCCTATCTTCCTTATTCGTTTCACTCACGTTTACACTCAAAATGTAGTTTTCCGCGAAACCGGTTGGGGTTTTCGCCACTACTTAAACGCCATAATTTAGCTATCACACTTTACTACACTTCTATCGTCTCAGATTACTCTTTTCCCACAAATAAACCCTACTTTCCTACAATTTTAACACACCAACAATAAACTCGACTGCTATGCATCGATCGCCGTATAATTATTATTAATCGTAATATTGTATGCAACACGTGCAAAAAGCTCTTTCTTGCACTTACGTGTTGCATAAATAAAGTATGCTTTTTGCACTTGATGCATAAATAACTAATATTAGTTAGAAAGTAAATGCTTTTTAATATATGTATTGTAAAATTGCAGACCTTGGTGCAAAAACCAGGTAGGTAAGTCACATTACAGAAATTTTTGGCAAATCAAGAAAAACTGATTATTTTGTATAGAAATAGGAAATCGAAAACTATAATAATGAAATAATGCGAAAAAAAGGATTAAACAGTTTTCTTAATCAAATGGAACAAAATCAGTACCACTTAAAAAGAGGAAATATAAATAAATTTAGAGGTACATAAATGAAGAATCAGAGTCATAAGTATTATCACCTGTAACAACTACTTCATGTAGAACTTCAATATTTGTGGGCTTTCCGAAAATCATCCGATAGTCTGGCACAGATCGGCCGCCGCAACCTATTTTGTGAAAGAAGTTTAACATTAGCAGCCTTTTTTTCATTGAGGGGTAAATTATAGATTTGTATCATATGTGACCTTGGAAAGCACAATGCCCCATTTTCCTATTCAATATAATATCTTTTAAAAACTGGGAAGGATGTTGCAATACTGCATTCCACATATTTAAATCCTTTTTGATATTGAAAAATTCGGTCTGTTAAAATGCTAAACTTAGTTTTTTCTTTGCTAACAACGGTAGATTTAAAAAGAGGTTTAAAATGTGTTGCAAAATCCATGATCATGTCCTGATTGGCGTTTACAACTTTAAACTTTTTTAAAGTTGAACGTACTAGTTCCTTCCATCCATCAGTAATATTAACCCGTTCTTTGCGTCTTTGTCTTTTTCAATCAAGGCAAACGATCGGTCACACGGGAAAAAAGTGTGTCCCGGCTCCGGATACTAGTTTATGATGTTCAAAGTATCCTTCTGATTAATGTTCGCAAGTATACAAATATTTTAACATCATTTAGTTACTACGTTGGGGTTTGGAACCTTCGGCAACATGCACTAAAACAGAATTTTATCCACAATATCGAAACAGAATATTTGCACTCGACGCGCGCTTCGCTAACCATGTTAGCATCATCAGGAGATGATTAAAACTAAAATTAAAATCTACCTAACTCCCTTTTATACTACTGTTTGCTTAATCAAGCGGAACTAGAAAGAACCAATCCTGGGATCCCGCCAGTCACGCTTGATCAACCAATACAATGGACTATACGGAATAGGCCCTCTATCTCTATTTAAACTATTTTTACATCTAATAATTTCCATACTTTCATATGCGTCTAATAATCTCCTATCAGTTATATTATGAATTAATTTTAAATTTTTAATTGTTATTCTATGATTATTATCAAAAGCATGCTCGGCAACACTTGATTTTTCTGTTCTGCCATACTTTAAATGAGCTATATGTTCTTTGAATCTCGTCTGTATAGATCTTCTAGTTTGCCCAACATATTTTTGGTTACAATCCATACATCCAATTTCATATATTCCACTTCTTTCTAATATTTCAACTTTGTCCTTTGGACCACCTAATAATTTCTTAATGTTAAACTGAGTCTGGTATACTAATTTTAAACCTACTTCCTTAAACACTTTTTGGAGTCCTCTAGTATACTGAGGATTATACGGTATCGAAACATATTTTGTATTTTCATCCTGATTAACGAAAGAAGTGGAATCACGAATGGTCTTTCTAAACAAATGCCTATTAATTAGTTTATTTATTAAGTTAGTATTAAAACCATTAGCTTTCGCTATATTCCTTTTTAGTTCTTATTTTGGGCAAACGCGTTATCGGAAAAAGATATAAATGCCTTACCGTATCTAATAGATGAAAATGTAAATAATGATGCAAAAAGCTTATAACTTTGCTACTGCATTTTTTTGAAGTAGCTTCGTCATAGGTACAGGATTATTGACTATAGATAACTTTTTTATTTGAAGGATTAGAAAAACGTTTAAATTAGGAAAGTTGTAGGATTTCGCTCAAGGCGCTAGAATTTGATATCAGAAAAAACAAGCGAACGTCGTAAAGCCGTCAAAAACGACTAACTTAGGTTTTTTTATATGGAATACCCTATATAATGTTACATAGGTATTCTGATTCTTCGTAAAATTTCGAGTATATTTCTTTTTATATAACATATACCTACATGCAACTGTTTGCGCGCTATCGATGATTGAAAATCGTACTATTAATATGTTCGAACCTATATGAATTTACTTAAGTAATTACGGGGTCTCTATGTAAACATCGGTAAATGTCAGTCGTCAGTGATAATTAAGCATCCGGAAAAAGTTAAAAAGTTTATTTCCGCTTATTATGGGCTACACTCAACAACAACAACTTAATATATTTATGGCATACGTTAAATGTAATAAAAATAAGAGGGAAGCTAGGACTTTATATGCAAGGCCGTATCAGAACCTGCAAGTTCCAAGTTTGAACACCTTTGCGAGAGTCTACAGAAAAATAATAAATTCTTAAGATTTTAAAAGAAAAAATAAAGGACAGTACGACAACCCGACGATCGTATTCAGCTAGACGTTCTTCTTTATTTTAATGGTATATACAAAACTTGATTTTACTAATTTGTTTCTAAACTTTAAATAATTTTTAGAAAATCCGACTCACTCTATACCTACAGCATGTGAAGAATTAAATACCACATTTTACAGAGCTCAAAGCATACTCAAGAAGTTCAAATACAAACCTTATAAGTTTTGGAAAGTTCAACAACTTTCCGAAGAAAATAAACGCCAACGACTTGAATTTCGTAATGCTATGTTGGAACAACTACGCATGGACGGCACTTTTTTTGACAGGATAATATGGACAGACGAAGCATGCTTTGCAACAAAAAGTGTCTATAATAGACATAATACACATTATTGGAGTCAAAAAAACCCTCGCCTTCTTAAAGCTGTTAAAACATCAGGATGGAGAGCTTTCAGCGTTTGGTGTGGCGTTGTTGGTGATAGAATATTAGGGCCTATTTTTTACGAAGGTGGTCTAATTGGTGATAGATATTATCAATTTCTCACTGCAGAAATAGAGAACTTTTTAGATGAATTACCGCTTAACATCCCCAACCGATCTATTTGGCAACAAGATGATGCCCCTGCTCACAACACGACAAACGTGACTCACTTTTTAAATGAAAAATATGAGACGTGGGTTGGAAGGAATGGTTCAGTTCGGTGGTGCCCCAATAGCCCTGATCTTACATTGATGGACATGTCTTTCTGGGGATGGATTAAAGACCGAGTGCATCATGAATACACATTCCACACTTTAAGATTTAAGGCAGAAAATTTCGGAGGAAATACAGTTTATTCGAATCCACCAGAAGCAGTCGTTGAGGGATGCCGTCCGCCACTTAAAAACGTGTTATCGTATTTGTGTCGAACGAAACGGAGGTCACTTTGGACAACTGTTAAAGTGAATATTCAATATTAATTCCACATTTTTTGTAATTAATTCATTAGTTTTAGTTTAATATAAACAATGCTTAAGTTGTTCTCGTTGAGTGTAGCCCATAATGAGCGACAATAAACTTTTCTCACTTTTTCTGGATGCTTAATTATCACTGACGACTGGTATTTACCGATGTTTCCATAGAAACCCCGTAATGACTTAAGTAAATTCATATACGAAGAGCGTAGAAAACATATTAATAGTGCGATTTTTAATCATCGATAGCGCGAAAACAGTTGAATGTTGTAGGTATATGTTATATTAAATTAAATATACTCGAAATTTTACGTAGAATCAGGATATGTAACATTATATAGGTCATTCCATTTAAAATAAAACCTAAAATAGTCGTTTTTGACGGCTTTACGACATTCGTTTGTTTTTTCTGATATCAAATTCCAGCGCTTTGAGCGAAATATATTACAATTATATATTACGTATTATTTGTTACAACTGAGTACAAGATTTATAAATATACAGTGGATATAGAAATATGGTCCCAAAGTGACATAATGCACCTAGGTAACTGAATACCTGTATATGCACAGTACCAGTAGTTAATATATTTACTTGAAAATCAATAACTAAAACTAAGTAAAGAAATGAGAACCAGAGATACCTCACAAAAACAATACAACATGTGAGTCTCCAACAACCACCCATCAACCTGGCCCCATCAAAGTACCTACAATCCAATAACAACGTTCTTAAAAGTTTCTAGATCTAACTACAACTTTTCTAATTTTAACATTTTTCTAATTCTTCAAACAAAATAGTTATCTATTGGTCCAAATATAGGCAATAACCCTGTACATATAACAAAAATTGAGCTAGTCTGCTAGTACTCGAGACACTGATGTGTAAACATATCCTATATCGACATCATCGACATGAAAATCTAATGCCACATTAGGTCGCGTGACGCCTGAATATAGGCAACCACTTATTTGGAATTGGTAACCTATATTCTGGTGTTAGAAAGAACACGTTTTACAAGGAAGCGCTTAAATAGACTGCACATGGTTATGTCACATCCGCTTTCACACTTCCGTCCATTTTCCCAAGATTTACCCTCATACCGTCGCGTAAGATGTTAACACATCAATAACAGAAGTGCCACTCTTAGCAGAATGTACACGAAAGTGGTACATCCACAGCTGTCTTTTATAAAAGAAGTGGCCAGCGGAAACATGACGCAATGGCAAAAATTCAAAATGAATTCGGTGCAAAAAGCAGGTATCTTCTGGACTTGCCTGATTTATGCTACCAATATTTGATCAGGCAAGTGAAATTCAATGCTACTTTACATTAGAAGCGTTGTACTACGGTTGTACTTACCTGATTTTAGTTTCAAACAATCCGCAATCATCTAAATACTTAGAATATGCGCAGAATGAATATTTGATATAAATTGGACCTACCTCGTTTTTAGTTCAATTACTATTTTACTTATTTATACTTTTAATTTTTAAATCTTGTTTTTCAACATCGTTAAACCCTTCATTGGCATAAAATCAGGCTGCCTTTTGGGTTGCATTAAAAGTTTGATGGCATCTTAATAATTATTTCATTATAATGGCAAGTTAATGCGAAAAAAATAGTTTTTCATTTATATTTTATCTCTACTGAGATACGCTTTATATTAATTCTAGAACATATCAATTACAGACTAATGATACCCAGCATTTAATTAATTTCTGGGTTTAATTAGCTGTTACCATTATTAATCAACTATTCCGTTGCAAGAAACCACCATGGTATTACTTGTCGGTAGATCAATATAAACGGAAAAAATATAAGTAAACCCGCAATAAATATCTTTGATTTGGGTGGTCGTTCATTAGAAACAATGTTATACATTTATTTTCCATTTAATGTGTAGTTTTATCGAGATAATATATAACATCAAAGTAAAAAAACTAATTCGGAGGCAAGTATGCTGTTTAAAATTATTAATTCATATTTTGATGTATATTATTATAATAATTAAACTGCAAAGAGAACTAAAGATAGCTATGACAAAGTAAGTTAGAATTTGTACGACAATCGCCAATTAAATCGAAGAATTCACAGTCACTCGCTAAGATGCAACCGGAGGGACATTGAAAATGATGAATAAAAACGCAAAAATGTGATTTGTGTTGATATTAAAATGGTTTCTAAAAGCAGAGATTAAAAAAGTAAAAATACAGACTCGAGTGTTTATAATATATTTAATTAAAGAAATGCATTTTTAACATTAATATTAAACATTATCATAATTGAAAAAAATTGAAAAAAGGTGCGGATATGAAGATCTAAAAAATTACCCTCCATACCCTCCACTTGCATATAGGAAAATGTATTAATAATAATTGCTGTAATATTTTTATCCTGTTCCGATTCCTTTTAGCCTGTTTTGGTTCTTTTGGTTAGTTTTGGTTAGTCGTTCAATCAACTTTCGGTTGGATTTATTTAGTTAGTTCCAATTTAATTTAGACATTTGAACCGACTCCGATATATTTTAATGAAATTTAATGTTTTTGGCTACTTTTGGTTAGTCGCCGGTGCGTTTTGGTTAGTTTTAACTTATTTTAATTTTAGTAATCTATTCCGATACATTTTAGCCCGTTTTGGTGCTTTTCGTTATTTTTGATTAGTTTTTGTTAGTTATTCAATCAGCTCTCGGTTAGTTTCAATTAGTTTTAACCTGTTCCGATATGTTATAACCAATTTAAATGTTGGTTAGTCGCCAAAATTCGGTTAATATAAGTTAGTTTCAACTTAGTTTAATATTTTTCTTCTGTTCCGGAATGCTTTAGCCCTTTTTGATGCTTTTGGTTACTATTGGATAGTTTTGGTCAGTTGTTCAATCAACTTTCAGTTAATTTCAGTTAGTTTTAATTTATTTTTAGTTATTTGAACCGATTCCGATACGTTGTCGCCAATTTTAATGTTTTAGTTAGTTTTGATTAGTCGCCAAAATTCGGTTAATTTGGGTTAGTTTTAACTTGCTTTAATCTCCTTAATCTGTTCCGATATGTTTTAGCCCATTTTGGTGCTTTTAGTTACTTTTGGTTAGTCATTCAATCATCTTTCGATCACTTTCAGTTAGTTCCAAGTTATTTTAGACATTTGAACCAGTTCCGATATAAACCAATTTAAGTGATTTTGGTTGACTTTAGTTTGACGCCAATGTTCGGTTAATTTGGGTTAGTTTCAACTTATTTAAATAACTTTAATCTGTTACGATATGTTTTAGCCTTTTTTAGTGCTTTTGGTTACATTTGGTTAGACATTCAACCATCTTTCGGTTAATTTCAGTTAGTTTTAATTTATTTTAGTCCTAATATGTTATAACCAATTGCAATGTTTTTGGTTAGTTTTGGTTAGTTGCCAAAATTTGGTTAATTTGGGTTAGTTTTACCTTAGTCTAATATATTTAATCTGTTGCGATACGTTATAGCCCGTTTTGGTGATTTTAGTGACTTTTGGTTAGTCATTCAATCAACTTTCGGTTACTTGCAGTTATTTCCAATTTATTTCAGTCATTTGAATCGGTTTCGATACGTTATAATTAAATTTAATGTTTTTGATTAGTTTTGGTTAGTCACTAAAATTCGGTTGGTTTTGGTTAGTTTTAACTTACTTTAATATTTGTAATCTAGTTCCAATTTATTTTAGTCATTTGAACCGATTCCGCTTCTTTATGATCAAATTTAAATTTAAATGAACAAACTAACACGATCTCTCACGCGTATGACGTCATGTGGCAAATGTAGCATGCACTTTTCCATGATTTGAGGCCCTATACTAGGATAACAGAATCATTTTCAATGTTAATATTATTAATGCTATCAAACTTAAATTTATGGAAATGAATATTTTTCAACATTCGCCAGATTGAAATATTTATCAATTAATCATATTCCTGCATTGTTTTGCCGTTCATTAACAAACTGCTTGCTTTATAAGAGTGTATCGCCCCTATATTGTTTTATGGTCATACTCCAAAACTATCACTAAGGAAGATCACTCGAAGTCTTTAACTAACAACCTATAGTCTAAGAGCTAGCAGCCAAATCGACTAAGGTGTGTTAACAAGGCTAGAAATTTGTTAACAGATGATTAAATAGTACTTAATGGGAATGGTAATGACCTGTCACGCCATAACGTGTTGCGTCACTGATAAATTAATTTTTCAAAATGCAAAAAAAAACAAACAATTATGTTGCTTCCACAAAGCTATAATTTTAATATGTTCTATATAATTCTTTCCTCTGAAATTAAAAAACAATGGACAGGCAATTTCGATGGTTGCATCTCCGTGCCAGACGGGCATACACTCCCTATGTTTTATGTATTTTTTTATGGTGCTTTTACAAAGCTATAATTTATAGGGGATGTTTATTCATATATTTTAGGAAACTATGTAAAACGACAGGTGATTCCAAAGTATATGTAAACTAGTAAGTTCACTCAGCGGTAAATCCTTTGATGTAATTGTGCCACATTCTTTTATATCAAGTGACAACTGGAGATGACCGATGCGCTGCGTAAGTGTCCGATTGATTCGCGTGGCTTTCTCTAGTCAGAGATGTATTCAGGAGATTGTATGGACTCGTACCGAAAGACCTACTGAATGCCGGCCGGTGAAAAATCAAGTGAAACTGAGCAAAGTTGTAAAAATATTTTCATAGAAGGAAATTGAAAAAAAAATTGCTATACGGGGTGTAATTTTTAGGTGATACCACTGTTGCTATCTCAGAATCTAACAAGGATTTAACAACACTGCAAATCGATCTTGAAAAGGCATCAATAATGGCAACTTTCTAATTTAATCAACTTTGTAGCTTTGACCGTTTCAAAGATAGCAATAATAGTGGATTACCTAAAATATATTTAAAAATATATATAATAATATAATAGTTCGGAATCTCATTTTTACTACACTTCTTTGGTTTCATGAAAGTGATCGTTGTGACATGGTTTATGTTTTCGTCTCGCGTTACGGCTTTTTTGTATCGTTGATTGGACGACTAACCAAAACTAACCAAATCTATCAAAATTGGTTGTACCGTATCGGCACCGGCACCAGTTCAAATGACTACAATAAGCTGAGACTAAGTGAAACTAACCAAAACTTGATTCGACGATTAACCAAAGCTAACAAAATCTATTAAAATTGATTATAACGTATCGTAACGGGTTCAAATTACTAAAATAAGTTGATACTAACTGAAACTAACCGAAAGTTGATTGGAGGACTAACCCAAACCTATTCAAATTAATTATAACGTATCGGAACAGATTCGAATAATTAAAATAAGTTGAGACTAAATGAAACTAACCCAAAGTTATTGACGACTAACCCAAACTAACAAAATCCATTAAAATTGATTTGAATGTATTCTGAAAAGCTTGAAATGACTAAAATAAGTTGAGAATAAGTGTAGCTAACCGAGAGTTGATTGAACTACTAACCCAAACTAACCAAATCTATCAAAATTGATTATAAGGTATCGGATGACTAAAAGAATTTAAGACTAAGTGAAACTAACCCAAAATTTATTGGAAAACTAAATTAAACTAACGTATCGTAACGGGTTCAAATTACTAAAATAAGTTGATACTAACTGAAACTAACCGAAAGTTGATTGGAAGACTAACCCAAACTAACCAAACCTATTCAAATTGATTATAACGTATCGGAACAGATTCAAATAATTAAAATAAAATGAGACTAAATGAAACTAACCCAAAGTTGTTGACGAATAACCCAAACTAACCAAATCTACTAAAATTGATTTTAATGTATTCTGAAAAGCTTGAAATGACTGAAATAAATTGAGAATAAGTGTAGCTAACCGAGAGTTGATTGTACTACTAACCCAAACTAACCAAATCTATCAAAATTGATTATAACGTATCGGATGACTAAAAGAATTTAAGACTAAGTGAAACTAACCGAAAGTTTATTGGAAAACTAACTTAAACTAACCAAATCTATTAAAATTGATTATAATATATCGGAACCGCTTTAAATGACTAAAATAAGTTAAGAATAAGTGAAC
>MU182246.1:244637-264724 GCA_016904865.1 Pissodes strobi
ATATATATTATCTGTCTGAACTATTAACGAATAAGAAACGCAAACATGGAGAAACAATTGAAACTCCGTTCGAGCGGAAATACCTTACGTCCATGTTTAGCGCATGAAAGCAAGTGATGCGTAAAATTATGCCAAACGATAATCACTCCTGCATTAGTTAGCAGCTAAATAATGTCTCACATACTTACGGAATATGTAAGTTTCATGTATTAATTAAAATATTTAATTAATGCAAGTTGATATAAACTTGGCTGTCTATACTGATTTAGAAAATTAAGCTGTGTAAGAGTATATTTCGTATAACCAATTCGAAGGTGTATGATTTCCTTATTCAAAAACTGGCAGCGAAAAGTTATGCAGAAATAATCACTAATATAAGTTTTTTTTTTAATTTAAAAGTGCAAAAAATCGTAATTCTGCTAACTTACAAATAATTATTTATAAAATTCCTGTACAAATTAGATTTTAAGCTTAAGATCCACATAAAACTATTATGTAATCAAAATTTTAATATTTCATACTGAATGTAAGATTTTGAGATTTTATAACCTGCAGTTCGAAAAACGAAGAGTTTTCAGTGGATTGACTTTGTTTATAAAATGCTAAGATAAGATACAGAGGACGGAAAGGGCGGAATCGGTTTCCTAATTAAGAATAATATAAACTATTCAATTATGAATAATGCTTGATCAGATCCATTTCAAGCGATAATTATTAAACTTAGTGATCCTTTTATTCATATAGGAAATATTAATATCCCTCTTAAAATTAATGTTGAACAGTACATTTGGGAGCTATTGATCAATTCAATCCCAAGTCCAATAATTATTGTTGGGGATTTAAATGCTCATCATGGATTGTGGGGAAGTACTAATTCTAACAAGCTGGGTATACACTATTGATCTGGCAGTTTTAAATGATGGGACTTATACTAAATTAGTACTCCGAGTCAGAATTCTTCTGTGGTAGATCTTTCAATGGTATCCAGTCCGATTGCATTAAGATATTCATGGAAGTGGTTGTCGACTGTCAAAACAGTGATCGTTTCCCCACTCTTACTACTCTTCAACTCTACAATGGTGTAAGCAGTAGTAAACATTTTATTTCCAAAATATTATTTAAACAAGCTGATTGGGAAAGGGTTCACAAAGGGATTTGTAGTTCTTTTTCAAATTCTAATTATAACAATTATAATGAGTTTGAAGAAATTATTAGTGATGTTGCGGATGAGTCAATCTAGTCAATCTCTTGGTCTAAGCCTCATAATAAAAAAGAAAGGAAAATTTTACATTGGTGGGACATATTATGTACAGGGTTATCCAACAAGGACTAGACAAGGCGATTTTTTGACTTTCCCTGTACTTTTATAAGAAAAAATGAAATAGCCATCTAATGTAATTTTCTCCCGCGAATTCGGATATGTTCAGCAAAAAACAATTGAACATCAAATAAAAGTGCTAGGGGTCACTTTGATATATTTTTTAAATGGGATGCCATATTTTTAATGTGCTTATCCGATTTCTCACATAACTTTTGATCTAAAATGATGGATTTTTGATTCAAAAACGGCTTTTTTCTTCAGTTTTAAATTCGGAAAATGTTCGTCTACGGTACGATTAATACCTGATAGATTGATACCCGTTTCACCTGTTCAACTTTTAACCTGCTTTAAAGCGGCCGTCAGTCAGACCAAATAATCAACTTTCAAATTTCTATACTATATTCTTCACGAATTAGTTACAAATAATGGTAGTTTTTTGCAAATCTATTATTGTTTACGTAAAAACAGTATGACATATTAGAAAAACTATAAACTAACTTAATAACTTAATAATAACTTTAATCTCAATAATATAATTGGTCGATGTGTCCTCCATTATTTTCAAAACACGACCGATGCCCCCTTTTCAGTCTCTCCAAGGAATTTTGGTCCTGGTTAAGTCTATTAATTTAATTTATACTTTTTTGCCGAATATCCTCGAGACTTCTGTTCGGTCGTTGATAAACTACATTTTTTAAATGACCCCATAAAAATGTATCAATTGGCGTGATATCGGGGCTATTTGGTGGCCAATGAATTATTCTGTTACGGCCAATCCACTGATTGTAATGCTCATTTAAGTATGTTGTCACTTCTCGAACTGCATGAGGCGGAGCACCATCCTGCTGCCATATGATATTGTTGTAGACTTGCAATGGCAATCTTTCCAAGAAATCCTCGATATCGTTTGGAAGAAACTGGAGGTATCTTTGGCCTGTTAAAGAGCCACGATAAAATAGTGGTCCAATGATTCGTTTTTCTAATATCCCATACCAAACATTAAGTGAACTCCTACCTTGAAACTTTATCATTTCATATCTATGAGGGTTAACTGCTGCCTAGTATCTTGTATTTTTCCTATTGTATACCACCGATGTTCGTCAGTCCATAGAATTTTATTATATAAATTATAATTTTCGTCTTGCTCTCTCATCAGCATTGAAGCAACAAATCGAAATCGAAGTTCTTTTTGATGTTGTGTTAAGTATTTAACGGGAAGGATGCAATATGGTTTTAGACCACATTTTTTTTTAAAGTTATGTGAACTGTTCCATAGCTTACTCTCTGGAGTCCTGGACCATACCTTACTTCTCGTACCGCTTGCGGAATAGAACTCTTCGGATTTATAGTAAAATATTGAACAATGGCTCGATTCCTTCTATTCTGTCTTTTCATTTTTCTTGCCTTATCTTTTAATGTCTTGGTTTTTGCAAATAGGGTTTTAATTCTGAGACTTTCATTCACCCGCAAAAATGTATATTTTAACAATTAAAATTACTATTTTGGTAGGTGTCACCATAGTTATTTGATTGTTAAAAGAAAATTGTCGCGATAATTTTTCTGTCAAAGTCATATTCAATGAAATAAAGAAATAAGCATTCATTTAGTTCAGCTTATATCAGAAAAACAAATCTATAAAACAATACAAATTATTTATTATTCAAATTTTGGCAATTAATAAGACAGTTGTTATAAATAATAACAATGGGATTTCTATTTGATGTCGAGGGTTGATGGGGCGCCTCCATTTGTCCTTCCATGGAGGTTCCGGCTTCCCTCATTGTACTCACAAGTGTATTGTGAAACTCTGAGTTTAATTGCAGATAAGGTTTGATTGAGCTTATATTCGAATAACCTGTCTTTTTCACTATTCTTGAAGCATCAACTCCCTTTTGTGATAAATGGCTAACTGCTGCTGATCTATGAGAATGATTGGTGTACTTAACTTTACTATCTGATGTTATTCCTGCCTTTTCAGCCGATTTTGCTGTCCATTTAGAAATTTCGTTTCGTCCAATCGGCGAATCTTTGAACCATAAACCGTTTTCTTGCCATTGAGGATTTAATGTCAAAAAGAATTTATTCGTTTTAATGTTAGGTACTCGCTTAGAAACAAGTTTTTTAAAAAGTCTTACAGGGCAGATATCTAGGTTTACTTTATTTTGAATCAACCACTTACAGTCTGTTAAATGTTGAGCTCCAACTTGGGCAGTTTTCGAAAAAATTGGGATATATTCAAGTCCATCTTCCTTAAAAAATTCTAATAAACAGTTTGCAGCTTCGCCGCCACGCCAAGCAAGCTCATAAGAAACAACATGGAAAAACTTCTTCTGCAGCCCTTCCGGTGTGTTTTCATCCCATAATTTGACCATTTTCAAAAACTGCTCATAATTAAAGGCTACCGCGCTGGTTGATCTTTTTTCGGCCTTTTTTTGTAACATTTTTCTGGTAGCATTTCGAGCATCTCTTGCAGGTTTGAAGGAAATATCAGTAAAAGGGTCTATTTTCCTACCGTATTCATTGAAGTGCTTTTCTTTTAATAATTTCGCAGTTACGCTCTACAGAGTTTTTACAGCGGCTTCCTTCTATTCATCACCATTTTTTTCTCATATTGGATGCTCAATCCTTCATTATTACCACTAAATGTTCTTCATATGTGTCCCGGTCCAAAACATATGCCTTTTCTTTGCAAAATAATTGGAACAGCAACCATATAGACGACTTAGATCGTCTAGTATTTACTGGCGTTAGATTTGCGATATTTTGGGCTATATTATCCATCGAAATATTGCCGAAACGTGACATTATTTCTTGCTTGTTTGACAAAAGATATTTTGTCATTTAGTTGCTAAGGACATAATTAGTAATGTTTAATTCCACCTTATCTATGAAAATATGACACCAGCTACTTTTTTGTGACAACGACGGTAAATTTTCATTCATTGCAAATTTGGTTCATGAAATTCTCCTACGAATATAACTCGTGCATTGGAAATTATGGGTAATTTTCAATGCATTCGTTATATTATATATGAAAATTGCATCTACTGAAATGTATCTCTGGAAACTCTCAAAAATGTTCTTTATGTTTGTCGAGCATTCTCTCCACTTTTGTAATATAATTTTATTACACTTAGTCGTTCTTCTAAAGAATATTTCATTATTTGTAACTAGTTCGTGAAAAATATAGTATAGAAATTTGAAAGTTGATTATTTGGTCTGACTGACGGCCGCTTTAAAGCAGGTTAAAGGTTGAACAGGTGAAACGGGTATCCATCTATCAGGTATTATTCGTACCGTAGACGAACATTTTCCGAATTTAAAAATGAAGAAAAAAGGCGTTTTTGAATTAAAAATTCATCATTTTAGATCAATATTATATGAGAAATCGGATAAGCACATTAAAAATATAGCATCCCATTTAAAAATATATATATCAAAGTGACCCCTAGCACTTTTATTTGATGTTCAATTGTTTTTTGCTGAACATATCCGAATTCGCGCGAGAAAATTACATATTTCAGTTTTTTTTTTATATAAAAGGACAGGGAAAGTCAAAAAATCGCCTTGTCTAGTCCTCGTTGGAGGACTAATACTAATATTATTAATTTAAGAAAGAAAGCTTTATTTGATTTTAAAAAATTGTTGAAAATTTGTATTTGTGCCACCCGGTATAATTCAGTCTGCTTGGATATTGCAATAGTCAGCAAACTGATTAGTAGCAACGACGCGACGACGCCGACGGAGAGAAAAAGAAGAATGCAATTACGAACAGCAAAACAAATAATTGCCAATGCTGACAGGTTTTCAAAGAGAAAATGTATTAGTTTCAGAATATTTTGCTCCTCGCTAAATCGAAATATGCCTATTGGTGGACTGTGGCAAAATGTAAAATTATATTCTGGTAATAGTAAAGCTTTCAATGCTGTTCAATCTGCCAACTGCAATGGTTGCCCAGAAAATACTGGCTAACTTCTGTCCCTCTCTTTTAAGTATTAATTTGAGGAATTATGAAGAGGTAATGCATTTTTTTCCATGAATGATATTCAAGATGTAATAAAGGGGAAGGATCGGCTATCGGCATGGAACAAATTAATATCATACACCATCTTTAAAAATATTCCAAGCAATGCTTTTAAGGTATTGCTTGGTATTCTCAATTATTTTTTATCAGAACAAAATCTACATTTAGAATTTAAATATGTAATTATATATTCTAATATTAAATTAGGAGAAAATCCTCTAAATCATTCTAGTTTTAGACCTATTACACTGGCACAATGAGTCATGAAAATTTTAAAATTTTTGGCCAATAATCGCATTGAATGGAAACTGGAGAATGAATCTAAATTTTCATCTCATCAGATTGGGTTTAGGGGAAATAAGGGTTGTTTGGATGGCCGATGGCTTAGGCTTATGTTAGGGACTATACAATCTAGGTGTATTTTTAGACATTTCTTCTGCATATAAGGTAGATATTTATAGGTTGTATCATATGCTCCTGGAATATGGAATACCAGTAAGTTTGAGTAATTTAATTTTTAGGTTGTTAACTGATAGAAAAATAATCATCAAAACAAATAATAATCAATTAATCGCACCACATATCACTTCAACAGGATTACCTCAGGCTCTCCTCTTAGCCCGATCTTGTTTAATCTTCATATGTTGGATATTCATATGATTCAAGCAGACAATTTTTGAATTATTCAGTCTGCGAATGACCTTGTTTTGCTTGTATCAGGAATTAAAGTCTCAGATTAGGTATCCCAAAATTTAATTTTCATGTTTTAATTTGTCTTAATTTGCAAATTTCTCCCAGTAAATCGGGCTCAATTTTATTTAGGCCGGGAGTTGCTGATTTGCCAGTATTGTCAATTAGGTTTGATAATCTGGGTGATTCCATGGGTGAAAGAGGTGAAATATCTTGGGGTAATTTTAACTGATAATTTGAAATGGGATAAATATATCAACTATATAAGCAAAACAGTATAGAAAGGTATTTCTGTAATGAGAGCTGTAAGTAGAGTGTGGTGGGATGCCGATCCTGATGGATGCCAATTGAGACCAATGCGAGGCCTGGGTCTAGGAAGTGTATCAAAAAATTAGATGCTTGACAATTCCAAGCTTTACTCATTGTGACTGGTTGTATGAGATCAACTCCTACAAATACCCTATGGGCTGAGTGTGCGGAACCCTCATTAGAATGGAGAAGATAGTGGATGGCTAACAAGTGTATCATTAAGACACTTGCATTTAAAGGGGAATCCTATTAGATTGCTATTGAAAAAATTTCATAATATGGTGATTATTTCTAATAGATAATGAGCAGGAAGGGAATTGCCATATTTATTAATACAGTCATTTAGAGAGGCAGATACAGATTGCATTGATATGAGAATCTATGAAATAAATCCTAGGTTTAAATATAAGCTGCAATATCACCCTTCTAGCATTCCAATTATTAGTATGCAATTGTCTAAACCAGGGTTCCTTGCTCAAGCTAGTAAATATGTGCGATATAATTGATTCTTTATAGATGCTTCTCTCAATCATGGGGATCAAAGTGCGGGATTTGGAATTTATTCACCTACAAGTTAAGTGTTCTAATAGGCTTCCAGATAAGGGAATTATGGGTAAATCTATAGGCTCTTTGTATGTATCTAGGGAAAGATATATCGAGGGCAATTATATTTAGTGATTCGAAATTCGAATAGTGCCATTCAAAAAATATCTAAACTACACTCAAGAAAAATCAGCATTTTGTGGCTTTTATCACCAAACAGCTAATAACTGAAGCTAACAATAATGGTTCTTGTTTTAAACATGCCTGGATTCCTGGACATTTAGGGATTAAAGGTAATGAAGAGAGTTCTTAATGTGCCTATGCCTGTTGAATTCTATTACATAGATTTTACTACTATAATTAAAAAAGATAAAGTGGATCAATGGAAAATGAAATGGAAGGAGTCTATATTACATAAAGGGACTTGATATGGGCAGACACGGGATTAATTTTTAAGGATCAGTACGAGTAGGATTTGAACTAACGTTAAATGTTTTATTGATAAAGTAGGTTTATTTGTTTCATTATAATGTTTAAAATGTAACAGTTATACTAATAATTGGCCGTTATTACAAATCATAAAGAAATATCTCATACCATTCAGCATCGTAAACAGTACTCCACATACTTCGCCCAGATGTAATATCAGTTCTTCTCTCGATTGGCACTGATCTTTTTTTTAATAAATTATAGCTTTCACATACTTTTGTCCTTTTTCTTGGGTGTATGTCCAGTGTCTATCAATCCTGAAGAATCATTGATTTTAAACTGCTTCAGGCCAGGCGAAGGACTGCCGTATATTTAAAAAAATATATATAGGTTTTTACCATTATATTCTCAAGGCAGTGCCAAACTATTCTATAATGCCACTCAATGGCATAATATTTCATTAAGCATACCAGCCGTATCTACGGAGCCCATGTGGTTATTATAGTGGAGAACTAGTTTTGGGCAATTTACTTCTTCCCACGAACCATATTTGATTCTTCTACTAATGCAATCTTCGGGATCATGGTAATTTGATGCATATATACAGGTTTCTTATCTTCCCATTTTATGCATCACAGCATGTCTTTCGTCATTCGCCAATCATACTGCCCTCTAGCAAGTACCTTGACATCTATAATATCATTTTATCCCTATTCAAATCCCATGAGAAAAGAACAGCGGAAAATAACACTGCTTTGAAATTTTTGTCGGTTCCTGATATTTTTGTAGCTTTTTTGCCTCTATTGATGTGCTAATGTCAAAACCTCGGTATTTACCACTCACCTTCAGTTTTTAGAGAAGGGAATGAAGAATATAAAATGCGAGAAAACCAAACCATAAAAATAGTGAATTTTTCAAAATTAAATGAAACTATGTAACATTTTTTTTAAATATACTTTATTTTGGACTTAAAAATGAGAATATAATCAAAGAAATTATTTAGTTGCCTTATTTCGTTTGTATTCGCTGGAATCGGCTTCGCCTTCGAGGGTCCAACAGTAATCCGCTAAGATGTTTGGGATTTATTTCCCATTGTACCGCTTTTCCATTTGAGCAGTTTACTGGTGAATTTTTCTCCGTGTTTATCTGAAATTGCACCTAAGTTTTCAGAAAAGAATATGAAATGAGCGTCAAGAAAATTCAGCTTAAGGGACATGTTACCACCTAATTCCTTGTATGGGTGGATAAGTTCTTCAACTAATTCTGTATAATTATTCTCAAATTTCTTATTTTCTAACAAGCTTCTTCATTGGAACCTACTATACACATTTTTGAGGTGCAGTTTTAAAATTATTGTCTTTGGAAAACTGCCGTATTTGTAGACCAACGAACATTTCTTCTTTAAGCTTTGCCTTACTTATACGGAGAGTTTCTCTTTCAAATAAAGAAAAGCCACTACAAAGAATCCTGTAATGCTGGACTCCCATTTCCAATAGGTAAAAATATTCACCTCTAATTATAGCAGATCGCACTGCTGCAGACAAGATGCCTTTGTTTTGGAAAGATCCAAAGCACGAGTAGGATCGTTGAGCTTTTCCTGAAATATAAAATCATAGAAATTGTTATTTAAGTACTCTTGGAAACTGTCGAAACATTTGGAAGTTAGATAATTTTTAATTTTTGTTATTAATTATTTTTGTGGCAGAAGGCAATGAAAATTATATATACACGGAATAGTTAAGACTTTAAGTTTAATGAGTGCGTCTTTGCAGTTAGCTCTATATTCCAGACCATCAACTATTTTGATCAGCCCTCTTTGTAGGGAAAAAACACGGTCCAAACTAAAATTCCGTAAGAAATCATGGACTGGACACAAGCAACGTATACCGACAATGCAACTCTAGAGGAAACACATTGTGTAAGATTTTCAAGTGCAAATACGCCTGACGCTACTTTAGAGCACATTTGATCGATATGGGCATGCCATCGCAGTTTAAGGTCTATTTCCATTCCCAAAACGCTAACTGGATCATTCGAGATGTTAATGTTAACTTCGAGTTGAAATAAATAATTGTTGATTCTTAAATTCATTCAAAAAAAGTTGTTTAGCAGTAATACAATCTGCAACCCTTGACTGCGTCTCACCAAGATCCTCCTGCAATTTAACAATTCCGTTTTCCCTTTGAATAATGATCGTTTCATCCGCATAAAAAATAAAATCAGCACTGGGGTCACTATTGACCACGCCACTTATATATAACAAACACAGCAGAAACCCCATGACCGATCCCTGCGGAACACCATATTCAACTTTACAAAATTCAGAGCTTACACCATTACTCTCAAGTATTTGTGGTTTTTCAGTAAGATAAGACAATTTAATATTAGAAAGTGAGAAGTTGTAGTGTTTCGGTTTCATTGCAAGAAATACAAATGAGACGTTCAAAAGGTTATTAGTTTCAAAAAATAAGATAATTTGACTCTTAACAGCTTTTTAAAAAACGTTTGATAGGATTGGTACAATGCGGTAATTTGAAACATCGTTTTTGCAACCTCTTTTAAAAATAGGTGTACGGTTAGATACTTTCAAAACCGTAGTAAAAAAAAATCCTTCTATACAACTAGCAAATATAATTCCCAGTCCTTTTTAAAATGTCACTGCCCCTAAAGTATAGTTCCTAGACCCACCCTGCAACTTAAAATGTTACTCTATATGGAATAGTCACTTTGAAGTATATTTCGAGAGTGACCGGTTAGTGCCTACCTAGAATAAAAGTGGAAAATAAACACCCCGATTGCAAGTGGCAAACATATAATTTAAAGAAGTGGCTGGAACTACCCGAATTTTCGAATATGACACCATAAAAGACCAACAACTTTATTAACTAAAACGGAGTTTTATCCACAGTACCGAAACAGAATTATTGCACTCGACGCGCGTTTCGCTAACCATGTTAGCAAACTGCTAGTTTTATTCATCTCCTGATGATGCTAACATGGTTAGCGAAACGCGCGTCGAGATCAATAATTCTGTTTCGGTATTGTGGATAAAACTCCGTTTTAGTGCATGTTGCCGAAGGTTCCAAACCCCAACATAGCAAAAACTTTATAGGAACTTTTTGAAGTAGCAGTAACTAACAAGTGGCGTGGCCACTCGTGCCTGCGGCACGCGCGAGGCCCTTCGGGCCTCGTTTGTGTGACCTTCGGTCACACATTATTGCCACGCTCCTATCCGTACCGTGGCCTATAATTAGAAAGCCCTTATACATAGAGTTACCAATCGCTAGTCTAATTTTACCGTGATAATTTTCTAATTGGTTGCCATGATAACCGACTTGTCAACGTCAATCGTTAAATTTTTTTTATCTTTACCTAAATACCAAATATCAAATCTCTAAGTCGTACGATTGACGAATTATGACGATTTTCTAGTTTTTTCGGTTACCATAGCAACCAGTTTTTTAGTATCAAATTAGGCTTCATAAACAATCCTAAGTACCATACCATATCTTTTATTAGTGATATACATATTATTAATTGGTTTCTATGGTAACCATGTTGTCATCGAAAAATGCTAACATTTTTTCTACTCTACTTATAAATTGGCATCGAAAAAAGAAAAGTTGGTCCTTATTTACACGGACAAAAATGCCAAAAAACGGTAACTTGTCCTGTTTTCACACCCTGTATATTGACAGATCGTAACCAAAATCAATAGGCTTCGAGGGTTTGTGGACCTTTACCTCTATGCCAAATTTCAAGTCGCTGTCTTCAAAATTGCGACCTGTAAATGCCAAAAAACTGTAACTTGTCCTGTTTTCACACCCTGTATATTAACCGATCGTAACCAAAATCAATAGGCTTCGAGGGCTTGTGGACCTCTGCATCTATGCCAAATGTCAAGTCGCTATCTTCAAAATTGCGACCTGTAAATGCCAAAAAACTGTAACTTGTCCTGTTTTCACACCCTGTATATTAACTGATTATAACCAAACTCAACCGGCTTCGAGGATTTTTGGACCTCTACCTCTATGCAAAATTTCAAGTTGCTATCTTTAAAATTGCGACCTGTAAATGCCACAAAAAAGAAACTTGTCCTGTTTTCACACCCTGTATATTCAATGATTGTAACCAAAATCAATAGGCTTGGAGGGTTTGTGGACTTCTAACTTTATGCCAAATTTCAAGTCGCTATCTTCAAAATTGCGACCTTAAAAGCCAAGAAACGGTATCTTGTCCTGTTTTCACACCCTGTATAACAATTAGAACAAAAGAGCAAAGGAACAAAAATACGTGTCTTACCGAATACTTTCATTTGGCATCAAAAAAAGAATATTATCCTTGTTTACACGGACAAAAATAGCAAAAAACGGTGACTTGTCCTGTTTTCACACCCTGTATATTAACCGATCGTAACCAAAATCAATGGGTTCCGAGGGTTTGTGGACCTTTACCTCTATGCCAAATTTCAAGTCGCTATCTTCAAAATTGCGACCTGTAAATGCCAAAAAACGGTAACTTGTCCTGTTTTCACACCCTGTATAACAATTAGAGCAAAAGAGCAAAGGAACAAAAATACGTGTCTTACCGAATACTTTCATTTGACATCAAAAAAAGAGAAGTTGGTCCTTGTTTACACGGACAAAATGCCAAAAAACGCCAAAAAACGGTAACTTGTCCTGTTTTCACACCCTGTATATTAACCGATCGTAACCAAAATCAATAGGTTCCGAGGGTTCGTGGACCTCTACCTCTATGCCAAATTTCAAGTCGCTACCTTCAAAATTGCGACCTGTAGTCGATCCCATCACATACACACACATACACACATACATACAGACAAAAAATCAAAAAATTTTTTTTCGATTACAAATCGATAGGTATAAGTCCCAGAGCGATCCGACGTACCGTTACGAAGTTTTTGTCCCGATTGGTCTCGCCCTATAGAAAGCCCATATTATAAATGGGGGCTTTCTAACAAGTGGCATGGCCACTCGTGCCTGCGGCACGCGCGAGGCCCTTCGGGCCTCGTTTGTGTGACATTTGGTCACACATTATTGCCACGCTCCTATCCGTACCGTGGCCTATAATTAGAAAGCCCTTATAATTACAGTTACCAATCGCTAGTCTAATTTTACCGTGATAAATTTCTAATTGGTTGCCATGGTAACCGACTTGTCAGCGTCAATCGTTAATTTCTTTTTAATCTCTACCTAAATACCAAATATCAAATCTCTAAGTCGTACGATTGACGAATTATGACGATTTTTTACTTTTTTTTGGTTACCACAGCAACCAATTTTTAAGCATCAAATTAGGCTTCATAAACAATCCTAAGTACCATACTATATCCTTTATCAGTGATATACATATTATTAATTGGTTGCTATGGTAACCATGTTGTCAACAAAAAATGCTAACAAACTTTCACCTCTACCTATAAATTGACACCGAAAAAAGCAAAAGTTGGTCCTTGTTTACACGAACAAAAATGCCAAAAAATGGTAACTTGTCCTGTTTTCACACCCTGTATATTAACAGATCGTAACCAAAATCAATAAGCTTCGAGGGTTTGTATACCCCTACCTCTATGCCAAATTTCAAGTCGCTATCTTCAAAATTACGAGCTGTAAATGCCAAAAAACGGTAACTTGTCCTATTTTCACACCCTGTATATTATCAGATCGTAACCAAAATCAATAGGCTTCGAGGGTTTGCTGGACCTCTACCTCTATGCCAAATTTCAAGTCGCTATGTTCAAAATTGCGACCTGTAGATTCCAAAAAACGGTAACTTGTCCTGTTTTCACACCCTGTATATTAACCGATTGTTACCAAACTCAACAGCCTTCGAGGATTTTTGGACCTCTACCTCTATGCAAAATTTCAAGTCGCTATCTTCAAAATTGCGACCTCTAATGGCCAAAAAACGGAAACTTGTCCTGTTTTCACACCCTGTATATTAACCGATCGTAACCAAAATCAACAGGCTTCGAGGGTCTGTGGACCTCTACCTCTATGCAAAATTTCAAGTCGCTATCTTCAAAATTGCTACCTTAAATGCCAAAAAACGGTAACTTGTCCTTTTTTCACACCCTGTATAACAATTAGATCAAAAGAGCAAAGGAACAAAAATACGTGTTTTACCGAATACTTTCATTTGACATAAAAAAAGATTATTCTCCTTGTTTACACGGACAAAAATGCCAAAAAACGCCAAAAAACGGTAACTTGTCCTGTTTTCACACCCTGTATATTAACCGATCGTAACCAAAATCAATAGGTTCCGAGGGTTCGTGGACCTCTACCTCTATGCCAAATTTCAAGTCGCTACCTCCAAAATTGCGACCTGTAAATGCCAAAAAACGGTAACTTGTCCTGTTTTCACACCCTGTATAACAATTAGAGCAAAAGAGCAAAGGAACAAAAAAACGTGTCTTACCGAATACTTTCATTTGACATAAAAAAAAGGAAAGTTGGTCCTTGTTTACACGGTCAAAAATGCCAAAAAACGCCAAAAAACGGTAACTTGTTCTGTTTTCACACCCTGTATATTAACCTATCGTAACCAAAATCAATAGGTTCCGAGGGTTCGTGGACCTCTACCTCTATGCCAAATTTCAAGTCGCTACCTCCAAAATTGCGACCTGTAAATGCCAAAAAACGGTAACTTGTCCTGTTTTCACACCCTGTATAACAATTAGAGCAAAAGAGCAAAGGAACAAAAAAACGTGTCTTACCGAATACTTTCATTTGACATAAAAAAAAGAAAAGTTGGTCCTTGTTTACACGGTCAAAAATGCCAAAAAACGCCAAAAAACGGTAACTTGTCCTGTTTTCAGACCCTGTATATTAGCCGATCGTAACCAAAATCAATAGGTTCCGAGGGTTCGTGGACCTCTACCTCTATGCCAAATTTCAAGTCGCTACCTTCAAAATTGCGACCTGTAATCGATCCCATCACATACACACATACACACATACACACATACAGACAAAAAATCAAAATTTTTTTTTTCGATTACAAATCGATTGGTATAAGTTTCAGAGCGATCCGACGTACCGTTACGAAGTTTTTGTCCCGATTGGTCGCGCCCTATAGAAAGCCCATATTATAAATGGGGGCTTTCTAACAAGGGCTACCATAATGCCTCCATTAATTTTTTTTTACTTTATAGTAACAATTTGAGTTACGGAGTAGTCTCGGCCACGACACCTAGATACTTCTAATTTATAGTAGCAATGAAAGTAGCAAAATGGTTACTGCTACCTTCCTAGGTCACTATAAAGTTATGGTTTCTATAAAGTCGCCTCTGGGTAGTTAAAATTGTCACTTTATCAATACGAAGATTCTAAAGTTCCAAACGGGTAGGGTTGGCCTAATATATTATTATAAGTGAAGAGTGGTGGCTGTGTGCATGTTTGAATCATACCAAATGAAACACTTTGTATTCCATGCAAATTTTAATCCAAAACGACTTCTTATAGAAGCATAACCGAGCGCTTTCGGCCTAAGCCATCATCAGTGTTACCTGAAAAGTAAGTAGAAGAACCACCCATTAGCAGAAGAAAATGGCTGCTGTGAGAAATTTAAGAATGAACTGAAAAATGAGAAAATGACAATGTTATATCAGGATTCAGAGAGTGTTTAAAGCTTAAAATGCATAAAGTAGGTGTGTGATTTAAAAATGGTGTTTTTTGTAATTTTTTGGGTGATTTTTTAGAGACAAAGGAAAATGGTAGAGGTTCTTACACTTACTTGTCATTGGACCTGAAGAACATATCGACGAAGAGTAAACAAACAACACCAACAAACAATGGTCAAATCACAATTAAAAAGTCAAAAGTCACATTTTGAAAGGTAACATAATTTTAAAAAGGACAATGCCCAACCACGCTTTTCGAGGAACGACAAAATGTGTCGTTGAAGTTGACAGTCATGCCAAGCAAACTCTGAAGCCACAGGAAGTGGACCGCAAAACAATTTTTAGCGGTAAATTTGAATCTTAAAAATAAATGTTTTAAATTAGTACAGACAGTTATTCAGAATACGGATGAAGCAAGTAACATTAGAAAGGAAGTCTGGAGAACAGACTGGCTGACACTAAGCTAGTTGAGGCCAAAAGATATGATCAATGTTAAATAAAAATGTTATATAGAAAAAGTGTTATATAAATAATTTCTAGAGCATAAATGATGACTCAAGAAAGTCATTGTATTAAATAAAGATGATGCTTACTTGACTGAGTAGAAGAATATTTGGAAGGAAAACTAAAGTAAAAATTTTGTTTTTGTTTTTTTTTTTATATAATTATAAAAAACAACCATATTAAAGGCAGACATCAGCTCGATCCAATCTACGAGACTGCCCCGCCCCCCCCCCTTTGTTTGGGTGCTATAATTTTTATTTCAAATAAAAATTTGTTAGGGTATTTATAATCAGTGCAGTAGATGTGGGCAAGACTGACCCCACCCAAAATGAGCTGTGAAGAGATAAAATAAATGAAGTACTCTTAGTGGATAGCTATTACAGAAAATAAAGAAAGAACAAACTCAGCAAGTAAGAAGTATGCAAGTCAAAACAAAGGAACTTTAGTTAAGAAGTCTCCTGTGCAGAGGAATGTATGAGTATTCAGGCAATGGTTGTTCTGAGACAGCTCGCTGTTGATCTCGATATCCTCCAAAAAGTCCAGTCTGTTGAAATTTTTTGACGAAATACTATGTAAGATTTTTGAGTTGGAATGAGGGCTAAAACTACGGTTGTAATTACGTAAATGTTCTCCAAAAGACGAGTTATTCCTGTTTAAATGTTCGCTGATGCGGACTCCTAATGGCCTGCAAGTTCTGCCAATGTAGGTGCTCTCACACGAATTGCATGACAATTTGTAGATTCCACTTTTCGAGAGGGTATCAATTTTATCTTTGGTATTATTTAGAAATGTTTGTAATTGATTCTTATATTTAAAGGAGATAAAAGAATTATTGACAAATTGGCGGATTGTATTAGAAATCTTTTCATTAGTTTGAACATTAAAAAAAGTGGATCGAGAAGTATTTTTAGATGTATTGTCCAACAAGCCGTGAGAGAGTTCCCTTCGCAATTTCTTGAGTTTAGTTTTAGTTATCAAATTATCAACAAGACTGGGGTCAAATTGGTTATTGAAGGCAATCTGCTTGATTATGTTCACTTCATTGTTATATTCTCTATTAGACAGACACTTTTTCTATATAACATTTTTATTTAACATTGATCACATCTTTTGGCCTCAACTAGCTTAGTGTCAGCCAGTCTGGTCTCCAGACTTCCTTTATAATGTTACTTGCTTCATCTGTATTCTGAATAACTGTCTGTACTAATTTAAAACATTTATTTTTAAGATTCAAATTTACCGTTAAAAATTGTTTTGCGGTCCACTTCCTGTGGCTTCAGAGTTTGCTTGGCATGACTGTCAACTTCAACGACACATTTTGTCGTTCCACGAAAAGCGTGGTTGGGCATTGTTCTTTTGAAATTATGTTACCTTTCAAAATGTGACTTTTGACTTTTTAATTGTGATTTGACCATTGTTTGTTGGTGTTGTTTGTTTACTCTTCGTCGATATGTTCTTCAGGTCAAATGACAAGTAAGTGTAAGAACCTCTACCATTTTCCTTTGTCTCTAAAAAATCACCCAAGAAATTACAAAAAACACCATTTTTAAATCACACACCTACTTTATGTATTTTAAGCTTTAAACACTCTCTGAATCTTGATATAACATTGTCATTTTTTTCATTTTCATTTCATTCTTAAATTTCTCACAGCAGCCATTTTCTTCTGCTAATGGGTGGTTCTTCTACTTACTTTTCGGGTAACACTGATGATGGCTTAGGCCGAAAGCGCTCTGTTATGCTTTTATAAGAAGTCCTTTTGGATTAAATTTTGCATGGAATACAAAGTGTTTCATTTGGTATAATATATTATAGTTCCCGGTACTTTGTGGAAGCATATGAAACTATAAAATATTTTTCGGATTAAACGGCCATATTTGCCAAATGGCTCAAACATTTTGCGTTTTCAAGCTAAATATACCTAGACTAAAGCTTTTTTCCTTACTGATTTTGTTATTTTTGACGGTGGACTAATATTTTAACTACTACTACTACATGAGTTTCTATTACAAATAATATTATAATTTGAAATGTTTTGAGAGGCGCTCGAAAATTTTGTCATATAAACCCACTATTTTATTCAGTGAAGTCGATTACGATTTGGAATTTACCTACAAAAGGCGTTCAAATCGCATGGTACATAACAAAAAAATAATTATTATTTTCCATCATGACATTTATTTTTATGAAGTGTGAAATTGCATGAAGAGGTCGCTGTGAATAAAGGTTAACAGTTTAACGAAAGTTCCACATGTCGGTGGAAAACACTTGGCTGCTACGAACCCGCGACTAGGCAGCTTCGTAACAGATAAGTCGCATTCACCAGTAGGCTACTTTATAGTAACACATCATAGTAACTCTTTTAGTGGCAAAAACTACCCAAGACACTACCCGGCTACTCAAAAGCTCTCCCCATTTTGGTCGCAGTCACTCAGTAGCTACGAATATACGGCGTAGCCGCCGATGGTCACCGCCCACTTTGTAGTGGCTTTGATAGTAGCAGTTACGTATCTGCCACCATAAATGCTAGTTGGGAATGGGCAAATCATAATGTTGGTAATGGGTTTAATTATTTGCACATTAAGATCATAGAAATCGCGACACTTTTTATTTTGTTAGGGATTTACTAATATCATGCACTTCACTTATTATTGTAACATCTGAGAACACAAAACCCTGATTAGGCAAATTCAGCTGAGTAGCATAGTTTTCAATAATATTTTCAGAGCACGTCTGAGAAGGTAGTAATTAATTTACGATAATATCAGAAGCTACATTTAAAAAATATATTATAGACATTACAAGAAAAAAGCTCTCAGTTTTATGTTTCTTCAGGTGTTACTATTTGATTTAACAACATTCCAAATGGCTTTGGGGTTAAAGTTTTGATTTACTTAGTATTATGTGCATATCGTTTTGCTTTCTTTAAATATTCTTGATATTATCGTTTTTGTTTAGCTTTAAGATTTAATAGATTAGGACAGTTTCATTGTTTGGCTAGGTCAGCAAAGAATTTGCCTAGCTCCCTTTTCTCTTTCAACTCATTTCTAAACCACTTAATATTCAGATCATTCCCATTAATACCTCTTTTAGCTTCTCTTTCAAGAAAAGCAAGCTCTAAGCATCAATACCATCAATGTCGTCTCAAATCTAAAGTACTAAAGCGCGCACCTGAAATATATGAGCAAAATATCAGAAAGCACAGAATATGTACAACGACCGTATTTTTAATCATTGTCATTATTAGCAAACGTATGGTTGCAGAAATGCAATACTTAAAATCAATAATAATGCTTCAATATTTAGTAAATTGGTAGAATGCATGCTTCGCATACTGTACTATCTTGACATTAAAATACCCATATAGCTCACACTGATAGTGTTATTGTTTCTTTTAATTTCGTGTGTTTTTCATTGAATTTTATTTACTTCAGTTTTGGATTTCCTCTATCTAATTACGATATTTTTAGTTTCAAGAACTGCTCTTTCTTTGTTAAACTCCATGACTTTCTCTTTGGAAGTTGAACAACGTCCCAACATACAGTTTAATTTTTTTTTGGCAGCCAGGGAAGGTTATCTAGGCACTTGTCATTTATCAGTCTGTAGTGAAGTATTCGAGATACAATTAGTTACGTATTTGCATGCTTAATGCACGAACATATCTCATAATTTGGAAGAACTATCGAAAATGGTTTATATCTCAAAAGAGGTATTTGAAAGTATCTAAAAATATTGATTCTCGAATTCGTATTGCACCTTTCATCACATAGTCTTGTTATGAAAGTTTATTTCGGCATGCTGTTACTAAGACTGTTGGCAAATATATTTTAACCGCAAGCACATATTCTAACAAATTACTAATTTGCTTTTGGTGCATTGTATATGATATAATTTGATTTTGACTCTGCAATGAGTGAAAACATTTAAATTCTATCCTTTGAAATAAATATCACATATTTAAAAATAAATAAATGTAGAAAAAGCACAATTTGGCCGACGTTTTCTTTTGACGTCTTCAGTAACTATTTTTCACAGTCAATTACACAATTAAGCCAACTTGCTGTAGCAAATCATTCATTCATAAGAAAATTAGTTAGTTCAATATTCGATTAAACACATGGAGCGCGTGTCAAAATATCACTTAAACAAACATCAAATTTGAACCATTTATTTGTTCTGATTTCATTTGCCTTACGTGCCTATTTTAATTGGCCATACTTTTTCTGGTTGGACGTGATCAGATAAAAAATGGATTGTAATATATTATTTACCCCAGTATTAAATGTGTGTTAACAAACAAATCAGACGTGATAGTATCTGTGTTTCCTTCCAACTGGGTAACTTAATCAAATTTAAATGGAATGTTCAAGCAACGGCTTTGATATTTACTTGATTTTATTTGTTGGGACGTGTGGAATTACAACGAAGATCTGGTTATAGACGAGCAACTTATAGATATGGATGAAATATTACCCAAGGGGAAAAGTAATCGAGAATTAAGATTCTAATTTCGAAACAAATCTTAATATATGATAATATTAAGATACTAATGTGTTATTAAGGAGGCAAACAACGTATTTGTAATAACAAAGTACAAATATGAGCATAATATATATATATAT
>MU182246.1:284724-326221 GCA_016904865.1 Pissodes strobi
CCCAAGTTGTAGTTTTTATTCTTTGAGGCCGTGAGAGACATACGTGGGGTCACAGCAGACATGTACAACAACGATCCGCTTCGCTTGCCCTCTGATGCGTAAAATACAGAGAGCGATAGTCAGTGTGCGAGAGAGATGGAAGGCCTTCTAGAAGCCATTTGGTTCCCGAGTTAGAATGTAGATGCATTACGGAGTAGTGGGGATGTACTGTACTGCATCGATAAGGTCAAGGAAACCGTACCGTCAGTTCGATACGATAAATGCAACAGTCTGTTTTTTCGAGGTGCACCACTGCAATAAGAATAATTGCTCGCTTGATTTCTATTTCATTAGAATTTTTAATTTTTTATATTTTTGGACACAGTTTTCTAATTTTTTTGTTCATAAATATCGCTTATAAAACAGAATAACTGTTTATTTATATTCTAGAAGAAATGCTTTTCTTGTAACGTTACTACCTTTTTTCAAATAAAGAAAAGGTAACGTATGAAAGAGTGATTATTTTTTTAACTTCGCAAATATGGTCGGTCTATCCGATGACCAGCCTTAATTCCACATGCCAACTAGTTATACCTTTTCTCTGTGGCCACTCTTTTAGGTTTCCATAAGAAAAACGCTGCGCTGAGACCTTACTCTGGGTACATGCGGCTGAAAACGGTTTAGTGCATGTGTCCCCTATGTGGGTTCATGCGGCCATTATGACAAAAATTCTGGGGCCCCACGTTGGGTACATATGGCAGTCAACGTGTTAAGATTCTAGCTCTTTTTTTTCTTCAGTTGCTTGCTTATAAATTTCATAAAGATCACATTGATCATTTTTAGAGGAATGAAATCCGATGCTTAATCTTGCATTACATATTTGGGCATAGTAATCATATGAGGCCTCATCTTTGCTAGCAGTGGATCTTATTGCAAAATAGTTTCTGCGAAGCTCTGCAATTGCAAGACCACCATCGATTAAATCGCCGGGTAGTATCGCTACGCATATAGTGATTTTTTTCAAGGAATTGAAGTGATGTGATCAATAATAGGCTGTAAAATGTTTTCACCAATCTTTCTATGATTACTGTGCCTTCGTCTTTGGTCTTCAGCTAAAATACCATTGTCAGATATTATTTTTGATTTAAAAATATATCTTAACATTTTTTCTGATATCCTCAAAGTGTTTATTAAAATAGTTTTGCTTACTCTGGGTTTTTGTCCCTCATTAAATAAGTAAAATGCAGGCCGGTTTTCTTGGTTTAGCAGATGAAATCCGCCTATATTTTAAAACCAATTCTTTGATACAATATAAAGGTCCCAACAGGTCCCGCTGACGTTGTAAGCTGTCCATTTTCCAAACATTTGATTTCTACATTCTTGCAATATTTTTGAGGAATATGAAAGAATTAATTTTCCTGGACAGGGAGGATTTATGGCTCTCGCCTTTATAATCTTGCCAGTTTTTATTGATATATATTTTGCCCTAAGTTTCTTTATGTTTTTGCCTTTATCATTTTGTTTGCTTAGTTGCTAAGTAATTTCTCCCTTTCATTGAAGAATTCGACATCACTTCGTTAGTGTCTAATATTAAGCATAATCAACGAATCATCTGAAGAACTTAAAGTACTAACTTCGGGTTCATATTCGTCACCTGATCTAGCAGAAAAGCGGTTCTCTTCAGAAGGATTATACTCTTTGTAGCTCTGTTCAATCGTTCGCAATTAAATTCTAGTTTTACTGTCAATTACATATTTGCTGCAAGATTTCTAGTCATTGAATTCAGTCTCTAAGAAGTACCGGGTGCCCAAATAAGAATGCTCACCGGCGATATCTCAAGAAATAGGCATCGCGCAACTTCAGGAAAAAAATATATATAATAAAAGTGTCCCAAAAAATCGCTGGAAATTATTTTTAATTACCTAACTCCGTGGCTAGCGGGCGTTTTTGTCATGCCAATGTAAATAAAGGTACTTTTAATAGAAATATTCCTGGTTAACGTATTGTCTAAAACATGATTTTTGGATTCTCAGTAAATTCTGCTTATCGTTCATTTATTGCTTTTTACTAAGTGTCATCGAACAAGTGGAGCATATAACTTTAGTTCGATTTCATCGATTTTGACAAACTTTCGTATGGAACAGCATATCCTACTCAATGTAAACTATAATAAATCGGACAATTTTAATTGTTAGTTTTACCGCTAGATGACGTTATTTGGAAAATCACCCAACTTTTTATTCTTTTTCTAAATGGAACTATATAGCTTTATATATTGAGGTGAAAAGAGGGTAAAATAATCTAAAAACTGGCGAAAACGGCACATCGATATCTTTATTTAAACGGGAGATAGAGTTTAGAGAGTTTATTAGGTATTTTTACGGGAGCAGCTGTCAGCCATCATTCTATTTTTAAGCGGATCGAACTAGAAAGTAAAAATTACAAACGGGTGCTTCATATAATGCAATGTTTAGTTTCAATTTCTGCTCTTAAGATACTATTAATAGCAGTTCTATAATTCTGTGGATCATATTTTCCCTAGTAGTAGGGCGAGTGGTAAAAGCTAAATCTTTCACCCTTCCCCACGGGTAAAAGTCGAGACACGTGAGGGCGGGCGACTTAGCTGGCCATGGAAAGATGTTTCCTCTTCCAATACACTTATACGGAAAATGCAAATCCAGGTAGTTCCGCACGTACCTGAAAAAGTGGGCAGGGCACCCGTCTTGTTGGAAAACATCTGTAATCGTGATTCCTTTCCAATGATACATCTTTTAACAAAGCCCATAAATCGTTTCTCAAAAAATTCAAATATCTTTCCCCAATAAGAGTCTCCTCAAAAATAAAAGGACCAATAATTTTGCCATCTATTAACACCGCCCGCATTGTAAAAGTAGCTTCATCGCTCTACATGATTTTCGATAAAAACCGCGGATCCTCTTGTCATGTTTAACAACCAGTGAATAAAATTTAATCTGTTATCGAAATCTCTTGCGATTAGTCCTTGATGAAGTACCAAGTGATATTGCTGTAGCTTAAAAAAATGTATAAGGGTATGGTCAATGTGTAGGATCACATTATGCATTTTCGCATCATCAAAGCGACGAACAAAAAACCATACCATAATCCGACAAAGTTCCTTAGTCAACACCGTGAAACAGGATACATCAACAAACAGTACCGAGGAATTATTGCAACAACTCTTATTGTGTAATCCTACACTAGCTGACTTGTTTCCAAATGATTTAAAAAAATCCCTAGTACCCATACTTATCACAAAACGACACTTCGTAAATCATACCTGAAGTCTTTTATAACATTATGGACGGTACTTCGCTTTATTTTCAAATCCGATAATATTTTTCAAATACTTATGAGGGTCAAAAACAATATATGCGAGCACATTGTTAACGTTTTCTTCTCGACGGCATCTACGACGCGACCGGCACCATTTTAAGATCGGAAGGTGAATGCTGGCAGTTTTCTTAAGCGTAAAGCTGACCGGGTAAATTTTCCATTGTCGTAATGGTGCCTTGGAGGGTACCTTATGGAGTAAACTCTAGCAGCAATTGTAGCATTTTGCATGGACTCAAATCACACTGCAAGCATATCATAAGCTTCGGCGTTTGTAGGCATTTTTAATAGAAGATAACAAAGAAATATTACATATATCTTAAGGAAATGCAACGAAAATAACAGGATAAATATTATCTGTCATTTTTTTACGACCATAATGAGTGAGTATTTCGTTTCACAGGCCACTACGCTACATTGATAACTTTAGTTAAATTTTCTAATTCGAATATTATAACTAGGTTTAGGTTTTTTGAAGGACGCCTAGTGGCCATGTCGTATTTTTTATATTGCTGACTAGGGCAAATAATTTTTGCACTTTTTATCACGTACTTTAAAATTAAAATACCTAATTTAATCAGTTTACGAATATCCTGAAATACATTGAAAAGCAGCACGGTCTAAAAAGTAATCGCTCATATCTCCCGTTTAAATAAAGATATCGAAGTGCAGTTTTCGTCAGTGTTTAAATTATTATATCCTCTTTTCACTTAAATATATAAAACTAAATGGTTCTATTTAGAAAAATGGAGAAAACCTAAAAAGTTAGACGATTTGTCAAATAACGCTATCTAGCGGTAGACCTAGTAATTAAAATTGTCCGATTTATTATAATTTATATTGTATAGAATGTCCGCTTCAAAACGAGATTTAGTTTGTCAAAATCGATGAAACCGAACCAAAGTTATATGCTTTTGTGTATCGAAATATGTTTGCTCCCCCCTCTACTTGTTCGATGACACTTAATAAAAAGCGATAAATGAAAAATAAGCAGAATTTACTGGAGAACCCGAAAATCATATTTTTTACATACATTAAGGTGGAATTTTTCGAAGAAAAGTACCTATATTTACATTGACATGGCGGAAACGCCCCCTAGCGATGGAGTTAGGAACCTCAAAATAATTTCCAGCGATTTTTCTGGGACACTTTTACTCTAAATACTTTTTTCCTGAAATTGTGCGATGCTTAGTTTTCTTGAGATATAGCCAGCGAGCATTCTTATTTGCACACATGGTACATTGAAGCTTTACTTACATATGGTAATGAAAAATTGCCGTAATTTATATTTTTGGTTATTTACGATGGTAATTTACGAATATAAATTACCAAAGTTGATTACGATGGTAATAAATTTGGGGCGTAAATTACTAAGGTAAATAACCGTAATATATTTTTGGTATATAACGGTAAATTATAGTAATTTACCGTAAACTGCAAGTTAACTAATATTATAGCTATCTCCCTCTGTGAATTAATGCAAATTGTATCTATAAACGCCTATTTAAAAAAGACAGAGACATACTCAGCGTGCACTAATTTAGAAATAAAAATTGCTATTTTTCCAAAGAAGCATGCATAAACAAATGTTTTTGTAACTTTCCTGCAAACAAAACTTGCCAATTTGTCATAGTCATAATCATTATCACTTGAGAATGGAATTACGTGTAAGTGTATGTAGTCGGTATAGAAGATAGAGTGGTTTCATTCATTCGTGAATAAAATTTATTGCTTTTTCTTAAATATTATTTAATTTTAAAATGAAAATAACACAAAACAAAATGAATAATAAACCACCGAATCCATCAACTAAAACTTAATTGTTTGGTAGAACTTAATCTAAAGAAAACCTTAAATTCGTGCTTAATATTTAGGTTAAGTGCCCTTTTAGGTAAGTACCTTATAACTTTAGTTGGTCGAAACGAGGGAAAAAAATGACATATCAAAACTATATACTTTTAGCCAGTGCGGAAAATATTTCATGAAGTAACTCGATGTTTGTCTCACAAACCGGTTACCAGGTGTATCGGAGATGTCTCCTTGGGGCAACCTAACTTTCCACACATTGGGGCCTGGATGAAAATGAGAGCTTTATAAATCCATGGGAATTATTCTAGACTTGAAGAAACTGGTGTGATCAAAAGCCCTGCTAAAATCGTACAGGTAGACTCGCGCTTTCCCATTTCAAGACCCTTGACTACATAGTTGAGGGCCTTGAAAGACCAAGACTGCTCCATTATCCTATGTTTCAAGACAATCTCTAACAGTGCTTTTATTTTATTGATCATTATGAAATTCCCAAAATGAATTAATTCCTAGATCTAACTAATATACCTTTATATTTCGAAAAATCACATAAGAAGTTGTTTTGTAAATATTTCCCTGAAAGTGTTTGTATTATATTTGAAGTATATCCATAATGTATTGCATCCTATAAATCAGGCTGTGAAAGGCCGCTAGTTTATACTGCATTGTGTAGCACGAAGTGTTAGATATTGTTATATTATTGTGCGATGGTTAGCGAGATTACTGAGAAAACTTGTTTATAATTTCCTTTGCATATAGCTAAGCCGGGGAAATATAATATCAGTTTGCTTTTCTGTAGTAAAAATTATATTGGTGGTCAAAATGGGTCAAAATTATAGTTTGTTATCCTATATCTTTGAAAGTGCTTCGATTTAGCTTTGAAAATCTGCTTGAGGGTAATCACGAAATGTTCTGTACGCTGGCGCTGCTAGGAATTTTGGTGGGCCCTTTTAGTTCGAATAATACTAGATATTGAATAGAGTTAGCTGATACTTGATGAAAATCCATGTTAACATAACTAAAAAAAAATCAGCAAAATTATCAGCGAAAACACAATTACATCTTAGATTTTTTAGATAGTTATTTTAATAATTATTATTCAATTATTGTGTGTTACTTAATATAAGAAAAAATAATATACTTTTTCGAATGTATTTCTTATTTAATTTGGAACAATAAGTTCATATATTTTCAATTTGGTTTAGCCCTTCTACTTTTTTCTACCAAAGAGTAACATTAATTTATAAACTCCATCACGAATGCCAGCTGATCTGTTCGTAATTTCTATATCACTCATTTTACATATTATGTTATCTTTAAATTTTCGCATCTCATTTAAACATTCATCACTGATATTCTGATAAAATGCCAGGCGAAACTTATTACCTAAAGTATTTAACTAAAAAATTCCGAGGAGGGAAATTGATATGTAACAAACTGAAGGGAGCAATTCATTAATAACTACCAATTTTATGGGTCATTGATGAGATTCAATTTTATTTTCTTTCTTTAGAGCGAAGCAGCAGCAAAATTGGCTGCTCTGTGGGCTTTCTATTTGAGCAGTGCTGATGCATTATAATCGTTTTCTGTAAATTTTGCTCTGGATGCCATGATTCTGACATCATCCAATACAATATTTTGGAGTGTTCTCTTTCCATTAGAAACATTTAACTGGGGCAAATTAACTTCCCAATCGGAATTATTTATAATGTCTGGTCAATGTTTCTATATTTTTGTAATGCAAAA
The DNA here is from genome assembly GCA_016904865.1 of Pissodes strobi. Lineage (NCBI taxonomy): Eukaryota > Metazoa > Arthropoda > Insecta > Coleoptera > Curculionidae > Pissodes > Pissodes strobi. Next base: position 291,607 of record MU182246.1, read on the forward strand.
TTCCTTAATTTATTTACTACGTCACATATTTCTTAAGGGTTTCTCATAAGGCTAATGGAATAAATATGAGAGTAACTGTAAGAAACGTGTCTGTTTGAGTCTGTAACATTTAGGTACTTACACGTAGGAAAAACTGCATTCCTCTCGAGTATCACATATATCTCTAGACTTATAACAAGGTCATCTGATATCGTTTATGGGTACCTACGGCAAAACCGTTGAAGAAACACCTATGATGTCGAGGATTAACGTTATTTTCTATGCCTTAAAATTGTCAATTAATATTTTCACAAAATATGTGCAATATTTTAATAAATCCCTGTTCCTACTGCTATTAAATGCTGGGCGATTTTAGTAATAATGACCACAACCTCCATTTAGTATATGATACATGTGTTTCTTAAGTGATTCAAGGGGCAATTCTTTGAGTCGCTTTGTAGCAAAAAGTAAGTGCAGAATAATTTGAATACCATAGATATGTCAAAAAGAAAGCAAACATCAACAAAAAAATGAATTTTGTAAAATATTTAGTGTTGGTATTTTACTAAGATAATTCTCAGTCTCAAAATATAATCATGGATCAATCAATATACGAACGTCGAAAAAGCCGACTTGCATTACTGACATGTAATTTACCGGACAGAAATGCATTAGAAGCAAGGCATATCTACGACAAAAGGTTTCCCGATAGAGTTTTGCTATGCGATAAAACATTTATGCATCTACACAACCCTTGAAGTGTAAAGTCAGTTCGCGACCGTAGCAGGATACTATCTTCTGGGTAACGTTACCCGACTAGCTGAATACTAGTAGTTAATCTTACTCCCAGGATCTCCTAAATCAAATACTTTCAATGCAGCATCCCAGTAAACATATATACGTTAGTATAACGTATATTTAACGTTTGATTAGTTGAAATATGGTTATAGGTTATAAAATCAACGTTTATATTTTGGTTGAATGTAAACCATTGCTTTCAAAACGTTATTACAACGTTAAAATCATTTAATGTTTTGTAATTGGACAATATTGAGGGTAAGCAAACGTTTTTGTTGAGTTGGTTTGAAAATGTTTTAAAACGTCATTTAACAACGTTTCATAGACTGGCATGTTTGACTAAATAAATAGGAATATACCTGTAACGTTTTTATAACGTGAAAATATTATTTTAGTGTCGAGTCAAAATTTTCCTTTATTTAAGAACTTATTGATTATTATTAATTAGAAAATTAGTCCTAAAAACGTATATGAGTACTACTTCTCACAAAAAATATTTTGAAGCTATTACTAAATAATAATTATGCAACTACGACTAATTAATTAAATGACGAGAATATCAACTTTCCTTGGATTGTTTTTAGAAATGTTTCTAATAACGTTTTATTAAAGTCTAAAAGAACGTTTTATAAACGATCTTAAAATTATGTTATTTACCCAAGCCACCCCACACCCGACCTAAGCGCTTGCGGTTGTCATACCCGAAACAAAGCGGGAAGACACCATCTGTAACGTTTTTTAAACGTTCTAGGTACCCTAGATTTACCCACGCCAAATCACGTGACTCTTTAGCTTACTTTTTATTTGTTAGAGCAAACATCATCCGAAAATTGATAGGGCAGCGAACATTTTCCAGCGTGTAGTTTGTAGTGGTACGTATTGTTGATTATGACAAATTGTCGTTCACGTGATCGTGCTCCGGGAACAGACCGAAAATTTGTTTAACAATTAGCGCATTCAGTGCTAACAAGTTTTTGTTAAGGTAAGGATGCTTTATAATATTATTAGTGTAGTTACCGATATAGCAACTAATTATTAAGAATAGCCTTGTCTAGCTTCACAAGCTTCAGAGTATTTGGTTGTGTTTTTCAAATATTATTTTATATGTGTTAATTTATTTCGTAATAAGTTTCATATTTGGAAAGAGCATAATAGGTATACAATTTTGAGAAGTACGCAAGAAAACTGAAATATATTACAAAAATCGTATTTTAAACATTTTGTTTGGGCAACGTTTTTAAAACGTTGTTTTTTAACCTTTACTTTTAATTGCATAAAGAATCCCGCCAAAAGAAAATCAAATTATTAATTATATCGACAAGATAGGAAAGCTCGACTGTTTTGTGCCACCAGTTTTGAGTGCGAAAATACAACCCCAAATCGAAAGAATTTTCACTTTAAATTGTTCGTATGCACCGTTCGTAGAAGCAAATTCTAAAAGGACTCCTTTACAATAACTTCTTTTGATATATCGGCAACTAATACTAACCCCACTCCCCACTTCTTGTCATTTTATAATACAATGTTTAAAATTATCGCCATTAGAGAGGTCATGTGATCGATATCAAAATCAAGTTTTTATAGGTTACTGAACATGCAAAATGCAGAAATAGTTTTTATTTAGAAAACTATCTGCGTCGATAGTTTTACGGGGTATTTCGTTTATTAGTAAAGTGAGGAGGATTTCGCGACAATGTGCTATTTTTTTAAACGAAGGATGCCACAAACAGAATAATTGTCATAGCCCTTTTGGTTTTTGAGGACGACTTTGAAAATTATGAATTTTTAGGCAGCCCTCGTATCTCAGCTACCTGATAACCTATCGAGAAGGTTAAAACAAATTCTTATAGAACCGTTTAAGTAAAAGTCAGTGGCGTGCTTGATTTTTTTCACATGCACAATTTTTGAGATACGATCAAAACTTTTATCCCTTTTTTAAGTAGGAAATCATGGCATTAAATTGCATTATTTTTCCTTCAAAATGATAATATATCACAAGTGGTATTTTCTCTTTTTAGAAGTGTCAAAAACAAAACAATTTCTTATTTTACCGTATTATTTTGATATTACTATTTCTTCATTCAACAAAATAAAGTTTTTAATTCTTTTTTCATGGTTTTAACTATATTTGCATGGCCAACTATAAAAATAACCACGTTAAATTCGCAACTTTTAATGGTTTTGGTATACTCAGTAAGACTATAGAAAAATGTACACCCTGTTCTGTTCATATTCCATGAAATAAGTTTCGTTCTTTTTTTTTGTCACACGAAATGGCGGACGTGATAAAGATATTTCTTCCGAATTTAGACTATAATGCAACAATATTTGCACAAAGCAATATTTGATAACTCGATAAAACGTTCTGATTTTTTCAGCCGCCGCTATTTATTTTTTTTAGATTTGGATATTACCAGTGTCTTTATTGAATTAGATCGATAAACATGACTTCAAGGTCAAAATTCAAAGTAATCTCAAAACGTCAACTTCAAAGAAATTGTCAAAAGCAATTCGAAATCCTCAAAAAACAGTTGCGGATAAATAATAATACGATTATTACCAATGAAATTGACTTAACTGCTCCTAGGCCAGTCAACACTGTTACCACAGAGGCTATTATTTCTGAAGCAAATACTAAGGACTGGCGAAATATTACCGCGAGTTCAGCTAATGATTCTAACAGCAATGGGACTTTACTCCAAAACTCATTTGATGGCAGTTATACGGACAATTTTGAAGTCCCCACTAGCGGTAGTGATATTTCCGGTAGTAGTGGTGAAGAAAATAAAGAAATATTAATAAATGAACAATTAAAAAATTGGGCATGCCATTTCAATATTACTTCAAACGCAGTGAATGGTTTGATCGCTATTATTTCTCCTTATGTTGAAGGCTTGCCGAAAGATTACCGATCACTAATGAAAACACCTAAAAAGATACCTAACATCCTACAACTCTCAAATGGAGAAATGTTTTATTGTGGTATTTTAGAAAATATCATTGAAAAGTCACAATATGGAATGAGAAAACATGTTACTACGATAAAAATGCAAATTAACATAGATGGTCTACCCATTTTTAAAAGCTCCAACGAAGAATTATATCCAATATTAGGTTTGTGTACCGATTTTATTGATGACAGGCCATTTGTAATTGGAGTTTTTTGTGGATATGGCAAGCCAGATCCTTTAGAGTTTTACTTAAAAAAATTTATTGCTGAATTTAAAGAACTGAAAACTACAGGGATCTATTTAAATAATAGACATTTCAATATTGAAATACAATGTTTTTTATGTGATGCTCCGAGTAGAGCCTATCTAAAATGTGTCATTGGACACACAAGTAAGTACGCATGTGAGAAGTGTCAGATCATTGGCACTTACAAAAACCACCGTGTTAATTTTGCTGACAATCCAATACGTGTTTATCCATTATACGATGATAAAGATTATAAAGATCTAATAAAGGAAGAAAATGTACATTTTAAAAAACAATCTCCTTTATCTGAAATATATCCTAATCTAATTTCCAAATTCCCTTTGGATCCAATGCATTTGATTTTTCTCGGTGTGACCCGAAGAATTTTAATTAATTATTATATTGAAGGGAAACAATCATATCGATTGTCGGCTAAAAACATCGGAATAATGAATTCGCAAATTATGTTAATTATACCATACATTACTTCAGACTTTGTTCGAAAAGTAAGATCTTTAAAATTCGTTGCAAAGTGGAAAGCTGTGGAATATCGCAGTTTTCTTTTATATTACGGCGTAATACTTTTTAAAAACGCCCTGCCTGACATTAACTACGAACATTTTCTTTTACTTCACTGTGCTATTTTTATATTATCAGATAATGAGCTAATACTAAAATATAATGATTTAGCAGAATCGTTTCTTTCTAAATTTGTTTCAATTTCCGCTGTAGCCCTTGACGAAAATTTTGTTGTTTATAATGTGCATTCTCTTCTTCATGTTGTGAGTGACGTTCGCATGAATGGATCAATTAATTCCTACACCTGCTTTCCATTTGAAAATTTTTTAGGGTCAATCAAAAGACGAATACGTTCTAGGAAGCATGTTTTGCAACAGGTTTATAATCGCTTGCATGAGAAAAGTTCCTCTAAAAGCGAAACTAATTACAGTGCAAATCACTCAAAGTATAACAAATATGTTTTGAAATATAAATATGATCACATTTATGAGTTCGATCTTATTTTTTATAAGAGTAAAAGAATAATTTTTGATTCCTTCTTTTTAACTATCAAACAACCTGATAATAGTGTTATATTAAAATCAAATAAAATTTGTTTAATTCAGTCAATTAACTTTTTGAATGAGAAGCTGTTTTTCGAAGCTATTTCTTTCACATATCGTCATGATCTATATGAGTACCCTATAAAATCTTCAAAATTAAATATCTTTTTCTGTAAAGGACTCAAGGAAGAAAACGCGGAAAAATTTTATTTAGATGATGTCGTTGCTAAAGGTCTATTAATGCCATTTAAAGAAGGATTTGCATTTTTTCCATGAAATCATACAAAACAAAATTTAATTCCGTAGCTTTCATTCCAAAATGGTATTCTTTATAAATATAAGGTAATTTTTAAATAATAGGCTAAACTTTCAGAAGAACAAGAAGGAAATAAGGCCATTTTAATGGGGATAGAAAGGTTTCCATCAAAAAAAAATATATCCATTCAATATATTTTTTTTCGCAGAATAATTCATTATGGACCGTAACAATAAAAATTGCAATCTATATATTTGAAATAGTAACTGTTTTCATTTCATTGTTTTAAGATCACTTTTTGAATTCTGTGAAAAAAATATAAATAAACGTTTCTATTGCCTTAAAATAGCCATGGTCCGTCCCTGTTGGACCACCCAATAGGTACATTATTAATTTACAATTATTTAAAACAGTGTCATTTGTACTTAGAAATAAAGGTATAGGTTATTCGGTTTTCTTTTTAAATATCCACCTATCTTCTTTTGCTCGATTTTTAGCTTATATAAAAAGAAAATGTGTATACTTATTTTTTGCTATTGTTTTTGCTCAATGTATTCTAGTCCATAAATTCCGAAGAATATGTATGCAGTTGTTGAATTTTGTTCACCTGGCCTGTCTAACGAAGTGGCTGTCGTTCCATTGTCATGGGTTTTAAAAAACGAAACAAGGTGCTACTGGCCATCGAAAACAAACACTAAGGAGATTGAGGAAATTATTACGCAGTCAAATCCTCCAAATAAGTATTGGCCGCACTATAAACTTTTGAAAATTCATTATAAAACAGGTTAGTTAAATTATTATTATTCATTTCACTCTTTACATTAATCATATTACGTTTTTTACAGTTTCTTGCGCTACTGCAAAACAGCGTTTAGATATGTTGCTAGTTAGTAACGAATCCTCAGCAGCAGCTTCAAATACAAGCTCAAAGAGTTTGATAATGAAGACACATATGCAATTGCCATCGGACAATGAGGCGGATTCCAGCAACGACGAAACTGAAGAACCGCTACGAAAGAAATGCAAAGAAATGGCAAATAAGTCAGCTACGCCAGAATCAACACATTCTGATACTGAACAACATTTTACCGCCGAACAAAGTAAATCACTGATGAAAACAAAGTTAAATCAAATAGATAATTGCTTATTTTTTTTACAGGGATCGTGTTGCTACATGAAACTGAAGATATTCCCATCATAATTGTCTCAAGCGAATATATGACTGCTGCTCCGCAAATAGGAAGACCTTCTTCGCTTTCCACATCGACTTCCACTTTAACAAATTTTACCGTCACCAGTGGCAGCGACAATGGTTTCGAAAGCAATAACAACAGTAATATAGGTATGAAGATACAATTATTTAGCTAAAAATAGGACAGCGACTTTGAAACACAAATGTTATGGGTCATTATGTTGCTGAACAAACGTCAAGGCATGTATTATGTTTATCCCTGGCAAATAAACTAGGAGTACAGCATATTTTCATATGGAATTGGAATTTTGCTCTCCTACTTTTTCTGCTAATCGCAAGTGACATTTGTTACTTACAAGAGCGAATTTAATACATGTTGACTACTGACAACATTGTGGATTTACATCTTGTAAATTAAAGACAGGTCGAAAGTTACCAAATTGATAATTTATTTTCATGACCGATAATTCTTTATCGTGCTTCCTTAGAATTCTCTAAGTTCAAGTTATAACGTTGCCTCAATCTACACTGAAATAAAAAATTCATACGTACCTATGTGGTTATTATTAATTCTGGATATCAAGAAAATTACCTAATGGATAACATCAGTTATCTGCATGTGGAGATATCGGCACTTACGTCTAAAAATTTATGCTTATATATCGTTTTTAACAAGATTTAATTTATTTTCAGTATTTCAAAACACAGTCTTGAAAGCATTGGCAAGCATAAAATCTACAAATGAACAAATACTCCTAACTCTTAATGAAGTTTTACGGTACAATAAGAAGCTGGCCTTAGACAAATTAGTGCCTCCCGAAAATTTACCAACATTTCCATTAAGTACGTTCTCGGAGTACGAAGAATGCGAAAAATTGGTAAATGATGATCCATTTGTCTACCAATATATGGTAAGCGTAAAAGTGTGTCTAAATATTAAATTTCTCGAAGTACAATCCACGAATATTTTCAGATTAGACGTTTGGCTGCTTTGGGAGGATCTGGGCTAGAGGGAATTAGCAGAAAAATAATGAAGTACCTCATAAATGACGAACTTGGAATGACTTTCAATTGGAAAGGTCGCCACAACAAGATACCTTTCGAAGGTACTAGGCTTATGAATATTATTTATGGTAAGTTAAACTTTTTGGCATCCATACCTACATATACAGTGTGAGTCAGCCAAGCAGCACCCCCACTTTATTTTTGTAACTTGTGGTATTACAAGATAATGTTTAATATACAAGTTTGATGACTAGAATTGACCTTTATTTTATTGGTTGAATTTAGGAGTGTCTCACAAAGTGTGGGCAAAGTGCAAGATCAATTTTTTAAATGGAGTCCACGTTGATATTTATAATATAATTTAGCGCAATCTCAAACGGAATTCTAACTATAGCAAACCTGATTAGTTTAAAATAGTATATTCCAAAAAAATGCAAATACCTATCTTAATTTTTGAGAAAATCACTTTGCGCTAACAGTTACATAAATATTTTTTTTAGAAGCTGCAAAGTTAAATTTTCCTTCGGGCGAAAGAAACGATGAGACCATTGCTATGGCAGTCAAGCAGTGGCTAAAATATTCAAAAGCCAGGAAGCAAACAGCAAAAAAATAAATAGACTTTAGACACACGTTACCTTTTTATTTATGTTGTTTTACATTAAGATTTATGTTTTGTTATATTTTGGTTATCGAAGTTTTACATAATATTCATGTTTATAGCCCTTGTCGGACGGTTATTGATATAAAAGAGTCAGACACTGGCTAATAGATTCAAAAGGTAGGAAGGAATCGTCTAAAAATGAGTAATAAGCCGAAGTTACTTTTTCATTTGTTTAAAGATTAAAAATATGTTTTGTTACAAGTACAGAGGGTGATACATCATAATTGAACCACCCTGTAACTTTTTTGACTCCGCCTCTCCTTAAATAAATATTTGTAAATACAAAAGCTCTAATCTTTGACATTATATGTTATTCCAGGAATTTTTGTATACAAGGTGTACCAAAAAAGTGTGACGGACCCAAATTAATTTTTTGTTTTAATGGGACAATTTATATGTAATTACCAGCAATGAAAGGTCTTACCCTGATTACAAATATATAAGGTCTGATACCTTTATCTTGCGTAAAAATGGCGAAATTAATGTAAATTCTTTCCAAAAGGTTAGTGTATTGGAGAAAAATACATAATCTCCGTCTGATAATACGAATCTAACGGATAGAATTTGCGTATATTTCCCCATTATTATACAAGATCGAAGTATCATTCCGTATATATTTGCAATCACGGGAAAAACATTTCAATATTGAACATAACATATATAGAGGGGTCCGATCAATTATTGAATTCGGATTCGTCAAGCCTTTTTGGTACATTCTGAGTGAAATTAAATGTTTCTTGCAGAAAATATTTATCAAACCATGTATTGACCATTTTTTAATAGAAGTAGAAATAAACAAAGATATTAGAAAGGGGTTCAATTATGATGAACCAACCCTATTTTTAGTTTCATATTTTGATGTTAATATTCCAAATGTTACACGTATTACTTGTACTTCCATCTGCGCATGGGCAGTGGATTTGTGAAGATTTAAATAAATTTTATACGCATTAAAAATTGAAAAAATGTCTGTTTATATTTTCATCTCGCCCTCGGTTGATTTACCTACTATTATAACCCATACCTAAATAACAATTATTATTATTAATATTAAATTATTGCAAAAATATTTTATTGGAAAAAATCATTTATTATTTAAGTTTACAATCTTGGAAACGATTCTATTTTACATAAAACGATAAGGAAAAGGAAACGATTAGTCGAACCCCCAAAATCAGCTTTTTTTAGTGACCCTGTGGAAGAATGTACATTTTATAAAATGTATCAATATTTCATGTTATTAAAAATTGTTAAATACAACTACTTTATAGAACGTTTTATCAACGGAATATATATTATGTTAGAATGTAAGGTAAAAAGAACGTTTAATACACGTTGCTCTAAATCCAATTATATTGGTTATTTTAAGCGTCTCGAGTAACTATAGACATAACGTTTTACTTACGTTGACTTTAACGTTTAGGTAACTACTTATAAAACGTTTTTTAAACGGAATATATATATGTTAGAACGCAAGGTAAAAAGAACGTTGAATATACGTTGCTCTAAATCCAATTATATTGGTTATTTTAAGCGTCTCGAATAACTACATACATAACGTTTTGCTTACGTTGATTTTAAATTTGAAACAATCGTTTAGCAAAGGGTTACAAATCACGTTGGTTTGTGCGACATTTTTGAGTCGATTCAACGTAATTTTTCAACGTATTTTTAAAAAGGTTAGTAGTATATAAAAAACGTCTTTTTAACGTGTCAGCGATTACTGGGATGATCTAACCGCAATACCGTAAATAAAATGCTCCTTGTACGAACTGCCTGACTAGAAATTTTGGGCCTATGTTTCGCGTTTGCCAATTAAATATTGAAGGTATCAGCAGAACTAAGTGTCAAAACCTGTCAAAATTGTTAGTCAAAAACCAGGCAGATCTGGTTAGTCGTTAGTCGCCATTCAACCAACTTTTGCAGCCGTCGAGGACTAACTCCGAGTCAGAGGGCAAATCCCAGGTCACAACATCATTGGAGCAATCTACAGCCCTGTTCATGGATTGCAAATACGTCACTAGCACCCATTTCCATCTGCGAACGATAATTTTGCCTACACTCTCCGTAGAAATAGGAGATATCATTGTCTGAGATACCTTGAGAGTCGAGATCTGGAAGGCCTATGTCGATCCTGTAATATACGTTGGTGACTTAAATAGCTACCATGAGTAATATATATTCAACTTTAATGACGTAAACGTACTCGGCTCGGTATGAGCACAAGAATAATAAATATCATGAGGATAAAGGAACTTTTAGATCAGCTGCCTGAAGATGCCACTATAAACCCGATTTGTCCGTTGTCCCAGAAAGCAACATAAAATATTCTTGTCGCATTGGCCGGTTTCTCTTTAAATTATCCAAGTATCTCTCGTCAAATCATTTTCATGCCGTAGGTGGAGTTTTAAAAAAGCAAACTGGGCTGACTTTTCCACGAATCTGGGTAAGTGTACCAGATAGATCTCCACCAAGAGGAAAGGTAATCATAGGTTTGTCGGCAAGAATCATATCTCCAGAGCTTATCTCTTCGATAGAATTTATCCAGAATGTTAACTACACTATGACTATCTCGGTTCTCCTCAGATATTCTGCTTTTTGGATTTTTCCATTCTGATTTAAAGTGCACCAAAATAATTATCCTACTACAACTGAGCAAGCCAAGAAACTGTGCAGATAGATATCGCTATATTGAACTACTAAGCGTTTTGTATAAACTGCCAGAAAGGCTCAACGAAATAAGCATGAAGACACAGGTAGTAACTCTTACAGAAAAGGTAGGTTTTAGACTTAAGCGCAGCTATACAGACTAGGTCCTAGCATTTACCTCTTTCATCGGGATAGCTGTCCGACGATATCTTAATACTTTAATAGTGTTTGTGGAGACATGGCTTATTTAGCACTATATTTTGTATTTTTCCTTGTAAGATCATAATGACATCAAGGTTGTCTCCAACCTTATTCAACTTCTACATTTCTGACATTACGAAGATCGGGTACGTTGATAACTTAACTATAACAACTAGACACAAATCCTTCGAAACTACTGGACGAACTCTTGGACATGATTCAGCAGTCCTAAGACAATACTTTGATATATGGATGATCAGCTCCCGCATGAGTACGCAAGTCACATGCTTCTCCCTTAACAATAAGATTTGAAACAGAAATTTGGAAGTTTTTTTATGATTTTCTTCTCCATAACACAAGGCCAAAGTCCCTTGGGGTCACACTGGCTAGGACACTTTGATTTGAAAAACAGCTGACGAATATAGTAGAGAAGATTAAATCAATGAACTGTGTGATTAGGCATGGCGTGCTGAAGCAACAATGCTTCGATGGTCCTACCTAAGCTTAGTGTATGGCGAAGCAGAGTACTATCATCCTATGTGGATAAAAACCACCGCATAGGGAAAGCAGATGATCAGTTGAACCGCACCATGCGCCTGATTTCTGGCGCAATTAGACCTACATCTCTATACTGGCTTTAAGTACTAAGCCATATACCTTCACCCAATCTGGAAAGGTCTACACTACTGAGCCAGTATAACAAATTGGTTATTCTTCCTGAGCTTCTTATGCATGTAGTCATGCTGGAGTGGCATATTGAACGGTTAAGATCCAGATGGCCTCCTATTGCTACGATCAGAGAATTTGTCCAGAAACCACTTCCAGGAAAATGGTTGCCAGCAGGAAGAGATTACCCAAAGGTGGTGACATTTGGGTAATCTCGAACTATACGCATCATTACAAGAGACGGCAAATGAAAAGCATCCCTGCTTCGACATTCGCCGTAAAGCTTGATCTGCGTTCAACCAGTATCAGAGCAGGGTCATGATGTCTGAGGGTCCTTCCTGCATAAGTGGGCCAATCGTGCTTATTCAGCCTGCGACGATAATCCTGGCAACTAGACTGCTCGGAGTATTGTGAGTGTTCAGGGCATGTTTACCTCGAATACAATTTTGCCCAATATTTTGTGCAGCGGTTTTGTAGTTATATAATTGTTTCGTATAATATTTGTGGTAGTTGAATTAATTTTATCGTTAAATTAATTGGTATATACAAAACAAACTGCTTAACTAATTATTCATTTAACCCGGTTATTATGCGTCATATAGCAGAATTTGTTATTGTTTGACTGGGTTGCCTGGTCAACAACCGCTCGACTTGCAATTACGCAAATATGCTGAAACGGTATTATTGAATAACATTTTTGGGATGTTAAGATCTTTAGGAATTTCAATAAATCTAGTTCTAATAATAAATTATATGACTTTAAATGGTTAATTTTCTAATTGAACAGTAAGTGACTGTCGGGTATCATTGACCATTTTCGAACGGCTACACGCTACGCTAGAGTCGAATAATTATTGGATTTTAAATCTGGACAGCTTTAAATTATTATAAATGGGTTGATTGTTTGTCACGTTCTACTCTGTCATGTGATTTTATTTTATATACTCAACTTTAAGGTACCTGTTGTAATTAAATGCATGTGTTTGCTAGCGCCACACGCTAAATAAAATAATTAATATCGTCTACACTATTTGCGCGCGAAACTAGTATATTATGTCAGTAAAAGAGTAATGCTGCAGGCATGCCATCCAGTGCAAGAACGATATTATAGCTAGAATATGAAAGACTAAAACGACTTGTACAAGAAATATCGCAGCGCGAATCCTATGAGTTGGTTTCCTAAAAAATCGTTTGTAGTCGACAAAAAATGCTTTTCGCCAGTTTCAAAAAATATTTTTTCTTCAAACGTCAGTAAATTCGTCATTACTCGACTGTGTAGGAGGCAGTGAAGTTTCGTTTTTCCTCCGCCGGAGCTTTACTTTTCACTTTTCCGCCGGCGGAGGTAAAAGTGTTGTCATAGCAACATAGATACAATACAAACAAACATCAAAATAAGCGTCAACAACTCAAGAGTTATTAAACTAAAATTTGTATTTATCACTCAATTTGTGACTGCATTTCTAAAAATCACTAATTTAGGAACAAATTGGTTATTATTTAATCGAACTTACTCAGTAACTGCTTATTAATACGGAATTAAAATGCAATCGAAAACGCAATTTTAAAAATATAATTATTGTTGACAGTGTCCACTGACAGCTTTATGTTACATTACTATAGCAACAACCTGAGCCTATTCACCGACATCGCACCGGTCTAAGCCGCCTTGCGAACCCACTTATCTTTAATAACAATTATTATTACTATTAAAAAGACACGTTTTTTGATTAATTTGTCGACATTTGAAGAAAAAACAGCATATTTTATTTGGAGGAAATGTTACTTTTCATGGCTTGCTCTCTATTACCAGCCTCACTCCGTTCGGCTGTTAAACACGAGCGCGCCATGAAAAGTATTACTTTTCCTCCATATAAAATAATATACTATTCCTAGTAACCACAGTCCTTTTTACTTTGAGTCAAGCAATCTGAGGATCAAGAGAATTTAAATGATGCGAGTGCGCGTCACTTTTGTTATGTACTGTAACGGAGTTAATATATTTTTAGGGCATGGTATGCACTCCGGGACTTAACTTTCTTATTTTACGGACTATCGACATCATTCTTTTTCGTAAAGTCTAATTTAAATATTCTAAAACCAGTTCCATAAAATATTCCGTCGCGAAAAGCCGGGAAATCGGTTTTTACAGTTTTCCTTAGTTCTCGCGCGGTACCGGTAGAGCGCCGCGCCACTTACCGTGAACCGTGCGCACGAGGTTCCCAGCTAACGGCTAGCCGATGACGCGATCCCCACCACGCGTCGAGCTAACAAAACCATTTATATCTAGAGACTGACCCATAACTTTGAGCTGTCAACTGTTTTCATGTACTTCGCGATACAACCAGTCGTTTTTATGTCCCCTGGTGGTCTAGAGGTGTGCATGTTTGGCCTTCGGCGACCCAGGTTCAAACCCGTCGGTTTTTTTTTTATTTTTTTAAGGTTATATATTTAAACAGTTTTTTTTTGATTTTGAGTATATCTTGGGTTAGTTTGGGTTAGCACCTGGTTAGCTTCGTTTTCTTGAGCCCCCGTAGCGAGCGAAGCGAGCGGAGGGCCCTGCGAAAAGTGAATTTAAGCAACTCACATTACTCCGCTCAGAGTTATGGATCAGCCCCTAGATTTAAGTAACAAAACTGGGGCACGTCGTGCTTAACAGGCAGAATCCACTCAGGACTCAGGTCCTCGAAGCAGAAGTCGCCAGCTGACGAGCCGCCCATACCAAACCATACCAGAGGACCACCACCACCACCGTCCATGTAAGCTGCCCAGCTTGAACTGGACCCACGCCGCTTTTTGCAGATCGCCGCCATCGTTGCCGCCTTTCTTCTCCGTCTTCGCTGCTAGTGCATCGGTACGTAGGGACTATACACTCACGCTTTACACACTTTTTCTCTCTCCCTCACACACACAATACACACTCTCTCTGCTTTCAGTCCAACCAGCCTCTCATCTTTTCTCTCTCTCTTTATGCTATAAGCCAGTATGTGTTTTCAGTCCGACCGGCTCTATCTTTACATGCACGTGTCGGGTATCGGCCATTTTGTTCCAGCTTCATATACATATATGTTAGTTTGGGGACACATGGGGCTTTCAGGGGCTGTGTAGATTCCCCGAATAAGATTCGGACGTTCAGCCGGGGGTTCGAACCTTAAAACAAGCCGTGCATGTACAAGTCGGAGGCCCAGGGGTACATACTCGACATACTGGGTTCTCTAAAAATAGTATCTCTATCCATCAGGTGTAACTAATCTGGGATGAGTCGCCCCAGCTCTTACTAAGCCGGATAGAGGTCTTTTCTGGCTGAATTTCTAACGAAAAAGGCGAATAGAGAGTTTATTACTACTACTATAACCTACCTACCATCCATCCTTACCTTGCCTACCGTCACCGCGACGGCGTAAAATCGAGTAGCGAAGTATGACCGGAAAACAGTGATGTATCCGTGCACGCACAATCCGGGTTTTATATTCCATTTAGTCAGGGCATTTATTCTCGTCGCACCATATCCATTGTATCACTATCATCCTACCATTCCGTTATCGTTCAATCCATACCGTCATCGTTTCATATTTCCGCAGATCTTCTCATTATCAGGCCGCGTAGACCGTCAGTACCGCGTCAGGGGAGTTATTTTGCACCGCTGTTGGACCGTCAGACGAGTACCTGGTAATTGGATTCGCGTATACCGTAATCAAATTAGCTTCGTCATAACAGTGCCGTTTCTTACCATTTGATACCGCGCCGTTGATTCTATCTTCTCAGCTTGTTTCCTACCGTTACGATTCGCATACCTTACCCTCCCCTCTGGAAATCTTTTATTTGGGATAGAAAATGTTTAATTTGGGTTTATTCTTTAGTCAGTTGTCTGGGTTGGGTAATACTTTGGTTAAGTTTTAATACGATGGATTAGCATAGGTGTTATTAGGGCATCCACGAGAATTCTTTGATTAACTCATTAGGTTGGAATAAGTGTCATTAAGGCTTTGAATAAAAAAACCATCAATTATATTTCGAGTGGGCATTAGGTTTCAGTATGAAATTGTTTGTTTTCTTTCTAAACCTCATCCTTCTAATAATAAGCAAATTTCCAAATGCAGCCGGCAACCAGCACAGACATGCGCAATCGACCGCTGGTTAACCGTTTCTCCACTGTATAAAAGCTGCCCAGTGCAAAGTGGGCCCTTTACCACTATAATCCAAATGCAGTGGCCTCCCGAGAATCAACCATTGGATGACGTAACTAATGGTTAAAATAAACCGTCCAATAGCAATGCTTGCAGAAGAAACCGAAGCGCCTCACAGTACGGCATTATAGAGTCATATCATGCGAATTTATGATAACTGAACGCTTGCAATTAGTCGCGCAAAATTTGGACGCGCGACCATTTTTGGTGACGACAATTGGTTACAACGTCAATAATAGGATGCTGCATGAATAGGACTTGGTAAGAATTAGAAGTGGAGAAAATTATTAATTATTAACAAAGTTTAATTCAAAACTAAACTAATCTAACCAAAACTATAATAACCAAAACCATCTCAAAGTACCAAAAACACAACATAATCGAAACTAAATTATTATAATTATAATAGGGTATTTCCAAAATATTTGGCACGTATTTGTGACATAAGAGTAAAAGAAAATTATATAAACCAAGATCCGAAATGAATTCTTCAGGAAACTGGAGCCTTTTGAAGATGTCATAAACTAATCGCCCTTTTATAGCTATGGAACTGGAAACACCTCAGCTACCACAACTAATTTTGGGAAATAAATTGCATCAGTGAGTAGCTTGATTATTAGGTCTCATTGGATAATGTTAACTTAAATCAGGGACGTGCGTGCGTCCCGGGAAGGTAATTGGGTAAATGTAACCCCGTTCTTGAAAGACTTAGGTTTTTTGCTATTTTGACATCAGATTTATAACTCTATACTCTTCTTTCATTTCTCTAAGCATAACGGCTTTCGATAAACGAAACGAATCATATCAAAATGGCAAGCCATTCAAGTTTTAGACGCATGAGGTGTAATTATATGATTAAATTTAACATCTTCCAATAAACAGAAATAATTCTACTTACTGACGATAATTTATTACATTTACGTCCTCATACTAGTTTTCTGGTATCTACGTTACTTCCAGGGGTATAAAACTACAGCAGACTCCCGATTATCCGAAACCCGATTATGCGAACTCCGCATTATTCGAAACGACACATGAACCGTATTATCCGTAATGATTTTCGCTCTGCATGTTGTAATGAACGCCGATTTACCCTAATCCTTTACTTATTGTATTTTTCGGCCGTTTCGTCAATCTTTGTTCATTAGCTGTAAACGGGTTCGCAGTACCAGTGTGTTGACACCCTAAGTTCGACGTAAAATAATTTCCTTTACATTTGGGCAACCACCCATATTCCGCTACCTAGTTGAAAACCACTTTATGCCTCTTACCAGCACTTACTTTCTATTCTCAAGTATATTAAATATAATTAAATAAATATAAGCCACTTCAATGATGTTTTGAAATTGATAAAATAAGTGAAAGGGAGCTTTTTTTATAGTGGCTAAATTTATTCGCTTAAATTTTTAATATGACCTCGTATCTACAGCGTCAGACAATCAGAACTGGCACAATAAATGAAAATGACACTGGTATTATTAATTAGACACTGTGAATTTTTTCAGTGTAGCAACTTTCCTAAAAGATTGTATTTTCCTAGCCAGTCAAAAATATGGAATAATAAAATAATTTCGGCCAGCGATATTCTTGTCTGCAGTGAATTAATTAAATAAAATGCGAAGTATTATACATTAATTATTTAATGGGCTACTCTTGAAATTATCGAATACTACATTAAACGTTTCCCAATATACAGGCACTCTGCCTCATCATGTAAATTTGCCGAAACAATCCTGAAATTCTTGCCAACAGGCAACGCTACATGTTTTCGAATATACAGTAATTTTTTATGCTTTAAGAATTACATTTATAGTCTAACTCGAGTACTGAAATGTTTTACTGAAACTCATGAATTTCTTGCACAAAGTCAACAATAAAGATTTTCAAATATACTAACAATTTTTATGCTTTAAGATTAGATTTACTGTCTAACTCGAATACTGAAATGTGATACTGAATTATTCATGAATTTCTTGCAAACAGTCACCGATAAATGTTTTCAAATATACTAACAATTTTTATAACTAAACTTACAGTCTATCTCTAACGTGAACTCGGAACCTGTCGCCGTTGCTCCCTTTTCTTGGATTTGAACATCTTAACTCTCGATGAACGACGATGGTTCACCCCGTTACTTTTCTTTACTTTTCGAATCGTTGACATGAATTCAATTATTTATTTCGTTATTTCCACGAGCCCTTAAACTGAAAGGCACTACTCTCGGTTTGGTCACAACTAAGACCTTATTATCGACGACAAAATTATTAATTTAACTTTTAAACTTTTTAAATGAAATTCAGCATAGCGGCTCGCTACAACTGATATTTCTTATAACATTTTGAATTTGGCCATAGTGACCCACTGCAACTGGACTGGAGAATAAGACTTATTTTTCTTCGATATAATCATGCTTTTATAGCAGAAATTTTTACGCGTTTTGTCCCCCAGAAAAATCCAGAATCTCCGGCCACCTACGAAACGCGTGATATTTCGCAACTTTCGAGGCGTGTCTTTCTCCCAAAATTACCTGGAATTTTTGCCTGCAGCAATTAGAACATTGGTGATGACGCAAGACGCTTCTTTTCCGCCGAAAACGGCTACTCGCGTTTTAGCTGGGTTTTTTCCACTCTGGACCAAAATGAGGTCATTCAATTGCTTTTCAAGGTAACGCTGCAAGGTTCACTCAGGTCCTCGACTTGGATGACGAAAATTCTGGCAACGCCTATTGACCAATGGAATTCTTTTTATCAAGATTTTCGGGGGAAACTGCATGAATGCCGAATTAAGTGGTGGAATAGTCCGCGCGCAAAACCGTGTCTAGTGAACTTGAATTTCCTATCGGTTTTTGGATTTATAGTCCAAGGGCAAATGACTTCCAATATTTATTTTTTCATTTGAACGATTAAAATTTAACTAAAAGTTTTACATTTCTTCAGTTAAATCGGGTACCCTGGCCCGGACATCACAATGTGCATTATCCGAAATTTATGTAAATATTAAAATTGAACCAATTATGTTTTATTTTATTATGTATTATTTATGTACATATTACATATATGATGTATTGTTATGATTTATTACATACATACATCTATGAAAGTATAATTATGTGGTTACTTTTTCCTATGTATTTAAATACATATTTATATGTTTGTCTTGTTGTTTAATATGTATGTATGTACGTATGTATTTAAAATGAAATTTAATAAATGCTCCATAAACAAACATAATACGTCATGTTAATGATTTTCCTCAATTTCCGCATTATACGAAATTTCGATTATCCGAAATCGGTCCGGTCCACATTATTTCGGATAATCGAGAATCTACTGTAGATTATATGGTCCATCTTCAAAGGACTCTAGTTCCCTAGGAAACGTTTTCAGACTAATGTTTATAGGAACTATTTTTAACCTTTATGCCATTATTACGTTCCCAAATTTTTGCCGTGCATTTTAAAAGCACCCGTTTAAGAGTCCACGTGTTATGCGCGTCTAATTATCGTACGCGACTAATTATGGTGCCGTTCAATTATCAGCGAACAATTGTCTCGCGTCCAATTGTCGGGACACGAGACTATGTATCGCCGCCTACCAAGGTGTTAAGTCTGCGTTTAGCCGAATACAAAATATAGCAATTATCCATCTTTTTCGGGTATGCATTTATAGGAACTTTTTAACACAATATCTAGAATTTTTTGATAACACTCAGGAAATATCCTATAAATATTATTCATATAATTTAGGCATATATTTCCCGTGTGCTGCCAAAAAAATCTAGGTCAGATTCTTTGGGCCTCTTTATGGTAAAAATGTCACACATATTAGTAATTTTACTAGCAACAAAACTAGATGAACTCACATAGAGATGAAACTATTTTTTTATGTTCGGTACATACATAAAAGGAAAATCCATAAGCGGTGGTTGTGCGAAGAAAATGGTAGATGTTGGACTTGAAGCGCTGTAGGTTGTAGTTGTCGGGAAAGACGTTACTCGAAAATCCATTCCAGAGCGAGACAGTCCTCCAGTCCTAGGTGTTCGCAACCGTATGTTGATGAGCAACTTGTGTCTGACGGGTGTTTCGGTTTGGCACAACTCTGGGCGGAATCATAAGTGCCAGTTCGTTCGAACACTTTCCGCAGTAGTATCGATAGTAAAGAGATAGGTCCGCCACTTTTCTCGATGTTCTTAGTCAACTCTGAGTCATCCATAAGACGGACTGCTCCCCTCTGTATTTAGTCCAATATCTTGAGCAAGTGCCGAGCGCTCCACACATGGCAACAGTATTCCAAAGATGGTCTTATCTGAATCTTATAGAGCAGTAAAAGCTGATGAGGTGTATGAAACTTTTTTGCTCTCCTAGCTTTGTGCTGCTCCCTTGGCGATTTTGGGGACGTGATTACGACATGGTATGTTGTTTTCTACGTTGATACACAGCAATCTTATGGATGAGGCAGAAATTAGTGTTTGTCCTGTCATTGATAAGTCAGTCAGGTCCTGCGTTGTTTGCTTTTTTTGAGAAGACAGCGGTTTGAGTCTTTCCTGCGTTAATCTGGACATTGCTTTCCTCACCCCATTTCACGATGGCATTCATATCCTCATTGATGGCAGCAACCTGATTTTCTCGCTCGCGTTGGGAACGAGCAGGGATCATTGGAGTCCGCGACATGAATAAGGATATAAGAGTGCTGTCGTCTGCAAAGCTGTAAATAGAATTGTTTGTCCTGTCTAAGATGTCGCTGATACAGAGCAAGAACAGTGTGGGATATAATATACACTCTTGGCGAACTCCAGTATTGATTTGAAATTTCTCCGACAGATGTCTATCAATACCAACCGGATGCTTCGATCCCTGAAGAAATTGGAAAAACCATAAAAGCAGTGCTGATGGTAGTCCATATGGTGTCAATTTGCTTAACAATCCGGCCTGTTGCACCCTATCAAATGCTTTGGATATGTCGATAGCCAGACCTACCTGATCTGTGTTTGTGAAAACCAAACTGGCGATCGCCTATGATGCCTGCTGATTCGACATACTTTAAGAGCTGTTCGTTGATCAGTTTCTCCATGACTTTGAACCCGATGGGAACTAAGGCAATTAGACGGTAGTTATTTGGAATCGCTTTTTTACACTTCTTCGGGATTGGTTGCACCTGAGCGCATTTCGAGCTAGAAGAAAAGCATGCAGTTCTGTATGATAGGGAGAAAAGCCTCCATAGTGGAGCTGATAGTTAAGCAGCACATTTCTTAAGCACTATTGCGGGAACGTCATCCGGTCCTGTGGCCCTGTTAGTGTCTAGGCTTTTGATTATTCGTTTCACTTCGCGTTTGCGAAATATCATACCTGGCATTGAGGAATTCACTCTCGGGATAGTTGGGGGAGCCTTTCCTTGAGAATCTAAGGTAGAATTTGATGCAAACATTTCCGCAAGAATGTTCGCTTTTATTTGGCCGTTTCCACTTTTATCATGTTTGGTCAGTGTGGGACTTACGTCTTTGAGAAACCGTAATTGACAGCTTTGGCAACTGACCAATTAAAAAGAAAATTATACAACAACGATGACGTCGAAGTTCCAGGCTAGTCCCAAGCTGTAAGAAATCTAGAACATTTTAGCTGCAGAAATGAGATTTAATTGTGAGTTAAATTATCAATAAAATTTGGGTGTCATGAGAAGTACGCATTACCAAAGCAAGCAACTAGGTCAAATTGCTAAACTAGTATCATTCAAGAGGGCAAATTTTTCAAACCCGTACCATCGAGTTAAATAAATGCATACTTAATACTAAGCCATACAACATGATTCTAAGCATCGAAATAAAAAATGTACATTTTTCTTGAGACCTTATATCTATTATTAATCCTTTTACCAAATATGTATGTACATTGCATAATTACACGAGGTATCATTACATCTTCAGAGGGATAATAATATTAATATTAAATGCATAATTTTAGCAACGATACCATACAGGCTTGACTTTCTTTATACTATTCATTGAAAACTTGAGCACTTTGCGTTTATGGATCCGATAGGTCATAACTAGACGATAACGACAGTTACCAAAAATAATTAGATGAAACTAGGAGTGAATATAAAACACTGCATTATTTCTCAAATCTATATCGGCAACTAAATACGGCTCTGATAGAAGAATATAGGTAAATACTACGATAGTTTTTCGTCAGCATTAAAGAAAAATTATATATAGACTTTATTATCGATATTAGGGATGGGACCGTAGCCGAATAATTATTAGGTATTCCATTATTTTTCAAAGCTATTAAAAATTTGTATACCTAGATCTAACTCTATTAGAAGGCAACACAAAATTATTTTTTGCGATAGCTACTAGTGACCAATCATATCATCATTATCATCAAATAGCTATTCGCGTCCACTACTGGACATAAGCCTCCCCTAGTGTTTGCCATCGCTTTCCATCTTGTGCGTCCTGAATCCAGTTTCACGGATTTTTCTTTTATCAGCAATCCATCTTGTTGGTGACTTGTCCATATCTCTACTCCAGAATACACTTTAGCCATCTTCGATCCATTGTCCGTGCTAGATGGTAAGCCTAGTCACACTTTAAAGTTGTTACTTTTCCTATGACATAAGTCAAACCTGTTCTCTGCCGTATAGTCAGATTGGATAATCTGTCTTTCCAAAATAGACCCACTATTAACTGTTCTGTAGATCTTTGTGCAACTCGCAGCTTGTGTGCTGTTTTTTGGCAAGTGTCAACGTTTCTACCGAATATGTTAATACTAGCAGAATACACTGATTATATGTTTTGCGTCTGACAAATATAGGACTGTGCGTTTTCAAAACCTACGAATACCAGCACAAGTGACTTTTTATATTCGATAGACTTTTCTATCAGATATTTTTTGAAAGAAAAACAACGAAGTTTTAAAATTTCCACAATTTATTTTTATTAACCGTGACACGTGTTTCGGCTTTCTCAAACGGACTAACTAAGATTGTCGGTTTGAGAAAGGCACCGTGTACCGAAACACGTGTCACGGTTAATAAAAATAAATTGTGGAAATTTTAAAACTTCGTTGTTTTCCTTTCAAAGTTTGCAATGAATTTCCATCAAGTATCAGCTAAATCCATCGATTTTATTAGATATTTAATAGTTTGAAGGTGGTCGTTTGTTCCATACTCTCCTCTAAATCCAGCCTACTCAACTGGCTGATGAAAATCTAATTACGATGCTAGACGCTTTGCTGTAATCTTTATAAAGAGTTTTTAGGCATGTGACAGCAATCTTATGGGTCTATAATTTTCTAGTTTTTCGATGCCTCCTCTTTTGTGCATTATAATTATTAGAGAATATCCCAAAGCTTTGTCCCCTGCAGAAGACATGTATTGAAAAGCCTGCATATTTCTTCTTGCTTTAATCGATTCGACAATAATTTCATCTTGGCCTTCATTTCCTTCAGTGATATATTTATTTTACACAAAGTAATATCAGGAATATCCTGGGAGCCTTGATTTTTGACATGAGGTATGTTCGCAGGCAAATTGTGTTTTTTTCTTTGTATAGTTCTGTATAGAAGTACCCTACCCGCTTGAAAATTTGTTGTTTATTTGAAATATCATGACCCGCCTTATTATCTAGCTGACAACTGCTCTTGGTACTATAGCAGCGGAGGACCTTCAAACACTTATTGTTTTCAATAACATTCTCTATTTTTTCAGTTTTAAACTTTCTTATATTATCTCCCTTGACCTCTTTTGAGATTTGCCTATTTAGAATTCGCAGTTGGTCTGCATTCACCGTGTGCTTCAAAGTTCGTTCATTTATTGTTTCATTTAACCCCTTTGTGACTTTAGTACGACCTTTTTCGTTCATGCTTTAAAGTTGTGTTAATTTGTCTATTTTATGCCTCGATATTATCCTCATTTCTCTCAAGCTTAGCGTTCTCCTGTTCAAACTCTACCTGTGTTTGATATTCTTCCAGGTCTTTGATAGCAGACCGCTTTTAGGGTGCATGTTTTAGACATTATATTTGCCATCTCTCGTTTTATACGTTAACATCTTGCACTATATTTTTTCTGCCGGTGATTATATAGTCGATTTTATTTTTGGTCATTTCATCTGAGCTTGCCCATGTTCATCGCTTTTGTATGCTTTGTTTTATTGTAGTTCATGGCGTTCCAGAAAGTCAAGTAGTGTATTTCCCCGTTCGTTCCTCCACCATTACCATGTTCACCATATGTATGTATATATATATATATTTATAAATATATATATATATATATATATATATATATATACTACCATGGCTGCTTCTATGGCTTTCCAATTTCTTAAGAGATCGAAGCATCCGAGTTGGTATTGATGAACATCTCTCGTAGGACTTTAAAATCAATGCCGGAGTTCCGCAATGGTGTATATTATCTCCCACATTGTTCCTGCTCTATATCAACGGTCTCTTAGATAGGACAAACAATTCTATTTACAGGTTCGCAGAAGACAGCACTCTTATATCTTCATTCATATCGCGGAACCCAATGACCGCTGCTCGTTCCCAACGCGGGCGGGAAAATCAGATTGCTGCCATTAATGAGGATATGAACGTCATCTTGGAATGGGGTGAGGAAAACAAAAAAGCAAATACCGCAGGACCTGACTTATCAATGACAGGACCAACACTGACTCTGGCCTCATCCATAAACTTGCTGGGCATCAGCGTAGAAAACAGCATGTCTTGGCATAATCACGTTACCAAAATCGCCAAGGCAGCAGCACAAAAGCTAGGAGCTCTCTAGAGAGCAAAAAAGTTGTATACACCTCATCAGCTTTTACTGCTCTATAAGACCCAGACAAAACCATCTTTGGAATACTGTTCCCGTGTATAGAGTTCGGCACTTGCTCAAGATATTGGACTCTATACAGAGGAAAGCAGTCCGTCTTGTGGATAACCCAGAGAAAATTGGCGGACCTATCTCTTTACTATCGATACTACTACGGAAGGTGTTCGAACGAGCTGGCACCTATAATTCCGCCCAGAGTTGTGCAAAACAGAAACACACATCATACACAAGCCGCTCATCAACCTACAATTCAGATGCGAACACCTAGGACGTCGCTGTTACGGGACTCCTTTACCTGGAGAACCGTATCACTCTGAAATGGACTTCCGAGTAACGTCTTTCCCAAAAACTACAACCCACAGCGCTTCAAGTCCAACGTCCTCCATCTTCTCCGTACACGCACCGCTCGTTGAGTGGTATAAGACTTTCTTTTTTTGTGAATACCGAACACAAAAAAGCATTCAAATCGTCCAAACCATCTTCTATTTGGTTATTCGGAATATTCGGTTAAAATTTGACCGAATTTTGGTTATTTGCAAATAGTCACCACTAGTAATTTATACAATATGCAACAGTAAGTAAACTAATATTCCCCTAAGGAATAATATAAGTAGGTATATGAACAAGAATTAATATATGTTCACTTCTCATTGTGAAGTAATGATTTTGTTATGAATTAGCCTTTGTATTATAGAAATTGTTCATTTTAATTTCAGCCGCGCCATGAACAGATTTCGCTAATTGCGAAGAGTTAAAAAACTTTCGTATTTAAAGCAATTTGTTGAACCACTCCAGTCAGTTCAATCTGGTCTAGGCATCCTGTATTGTTGTGACCATATCATCTTCGGTGAAATTGTATGTATGTACTATGTACACATTCTATTGCCTGGATGCGAATTTCAAGCAGCATCTTCGCGTGCATTGTAACTGAAATGAACAAGAATTTGCACCAGTCTTGTCTAGAGTTTCAGAGAACAATCAGTGCGATTTTGTACCAGATCGGTACACTCTTCTTTGATCTCAGACTAAAACTTGTAGATGTCAGAGTTGGCCATTATTTCCACTCTACTACCGCTTGTGAAGTGTCAATATGTATCCCTCATCAGTCTTAGGTGCTAAAACTAATATACCAGAGATAAAATAAAAAAAGACTCTGCTCCAAACAATATTTTTAAATTCCATGATACACTCAAATAAGCGAACTGATTTGCTTTACCTATTTTATATACCTGCAGTAGAAACGAACAGGGTATGTGGTTGTATAAGCTCGTTTATAATTATTATTCTTGATAGGTATATTAAATTACAGACACAGACTACTATATAGCCCAGTGCACAATCAACTGCCGATTGTATCAAAGCTGATCGATGAAGTGCAACTGCTGGAAAGTCCATTAAGGAATTCCTAATGCGTAAAGTGAGAAGCTTAACAAATAATATGCCGATAATAACTAATTTATTGATATAATATTTTCATGTTTTTAGTCACATGTGACAAGCATTTTAATATTATTTTAAGTTTTATAATTTTATAAACATATTTGTCACGTTTAGTCTGAAAAGCCCAAACTAACTTACATGTAGATATGTTCTATATT
Source organism: Pissodes strobi (assembly GCA_016904865.1). Taxonomy (NCBI): domain Eukaryota; kingdom Metazoa; phylum Arthropoda; class Insecta; order Coleoptera; family Curculionidae; genus Pissodes; species Pissodes strobi. The sequence goes on from MU182246.1 coordinate 317,880, forward strand.
GTTGTGGAGGGTTCATGTTTATTTTACAAATGTTTGCCTTTTTCTCCACTTCAATGTACGATTCTTTGGAAAAAGAGGGCTCCAGAGTGTAAACAGCACAAGTGCTAGTTTAGTGCCCTTAACAAAGCTAAAACCCTAAAAGAAACTGGAAAACCGTCGACGTTTCGAGGAACAAATCTGCCTCCGTTGTCAAGAACGAACAGTACGAACACATCTAAAAATATGGTTAGTAAATGCAAATAACAGTAAAAAGCTCGTACCATTTGTCACGTTTTGAAATGACTTTGAAAAGATGACAATAATAATGTCATATTGTGTAATTACTGGCCACTGGTTTTTTAGGTTAGTGTGATATTGAGATGTTATTAGGTAAATATTCGTTTTTGAGGTGTTATATATTTAAAATTTGGTATTATGTGTTTAGGAAGAAGTCAATGATTTTTGTTTAAAGGTTTAGTTAATTTTTAAGTGTTCCTTATCAACTTCAGTTTTTAGCAAAGTTAACGAGGTGTTATTAAAATTAATAGAAGCTGTAGCAACACATTCATCTTTATTTAATAAAATTACTCCATAAAAATGAGGTGTTTTGCTATTGTGATTTTTTAACTTATTGTATATCTCTTTCAATACGTTCTGTTGGAAATTTATTTAGTATTGAGTAATTACCGTCATTAAAAAAAAAACATTCCCTTTTTATCGTAAGTAATGCACTCCATTATTATGATTGAACTGCCTTTATCGGCTGGAAGAACTTTAATAGTATTACCACTTTTCAATGATTGTAATGACTCTTTGTTCTGTGTATGTTAAGTTTTGTATAATTTTAAATGGTTTTTCTAGTGTGAGTTTGGATCTAATTCTAAATTCGTCTTGGTGTTCTTTTAGTATGTTTTGTGTTGTTTCATCATTTGCTGAAATGATATCAAACTTAAGAACGATTTTAGGTGTAACTGAGTAATTTAATAAATAATAATTAAATAAAGTCGTTATTTTTGGCATTAGAAATTTCTTTGTTTCATTTTTCTTGAATGAGATTACTAAATTTATTTATATGAATACGTTTTGGTTTATCAAAATTTATTAAATAGGTAACTGTTGCGAATACAGTTGAAAATGCGATTAAAATCAATAGGTAAAATTTGGTTTTGTACGTTAAATTTTAAATTATTAATTTCTATTTTAATTTTATATTTTTTAAACCTATGAAACTGTAATCTTTCTTGTAACAGAGCATTACTTGCTCTTTCTACGATTTTTATGGGGTTTTGGTTGTTGTATGGTGCTTTAAGTCTTAAACCTTTAGGAATCAAGTTATTACTTTTGCATTTGTGTAAAAATGTTAACCTGTTTTGAAAATGCAATAGCTTTTTATATTTATTTTCTAAATCTCTAAAAATAGAACAAATATTAGGCCCATACCTTTGATGTAGATATGTTCTATATTGTTGTGGAGGATTCATGTTTATCTTACAAATGCCTTTTTCTCAACTTCAATATACGATTCTTTGGAAAATAGAGGAGCTTCGGCTCTGGCTCCAGTGTGTAAAGAGCACAAGTGCAAAATTTCAACATAGAAAAATAATTTTTAAGCAATGTTTTGATAACTATCCTATTGATTTCATTCAAAAATACTTTATAGAGTTTAAAAAACCAAATTATGAGAAGAAAATCATAATATACCTATTACGAACCTCTTCATTCCTTATATTCCTGGTTTATCAGACAAAATAAAACGAACAGGTAATAAATTTAACATTCGTACTATTTTGAAAATGAAAAACACACTTAAATCCAAACTAACAAAAACAAAACCACTTAAAGAAAATGAAATTAGAAAAAGTGTTATCTATAAGACACCATGTAAATGTAACATATTTTATATAGGTGTAACCTAGTAGTTATCAAAACGTATAAAATAACACCAAACATATATTAAAAATACACAATTCCACAAATTACATATTTGTAAACATGCATTATTATTAAATAAAGATGAATGTTTGATTCAGCTTCTATTCATTTTAATAACAACAAGTTATTGAAGTTTTTTATGGCAGTTGCACACACACTAAAGGGAGATCCTATGGCACTCGACGAGCGGTGTGTGTTCGGAGATGTTGATTGACACGGTTTTTAAATAGTTGTGGGTTGTAATCATTTGCCCTGGGAATGAGTTCCACAATGATGCAGTGCGTCATACAAACGAGTCCTTGTAAAGCGACGTTCTAGGTGCGCCATAACCGTCTGTCGTGTGTCTGACAGGCGATGCTGGGGGCGGGATGATGCTCCTGGTAACATCTGCCTTGAAAATATCTCTAAAACAGGGCAATCTCGGTCACATGTCTGCAGTGTTCCAGACCATCCAGATCCCAGCTTTTGCGAGGCTGATTTTGCGATGTTTGCAACGTGGTCATGCCAGGACATACTGCTGTTGACCCAGACACCCAGTAGCCCAATTGACAAGGATGAACGAATGGTCGATCCTGCCATAATGATGTCAGGACACGCCGCATTGGCTTTCTTGGTAATTGTGGATGTTTGGGTTTTTACAGCGTTAAATTGGACCAAATTCTTGTCGCCTCAAGTTCGAACTTTCTCCAGATCTTGATTAATTTTTGTAATCTGCTCCTGTCTGCGATGATAAGTCTCAGACGCTGGTAGAGGTTTCTCTGATATAAATTGGGAGATAAGGGTACTGTCTAGTGCTGGCAACCGAAGACGGTTTTTCGGATAGTCGGTTAACCGGTTTCGGATTATCCGCGGTTTTTCAAAAAGCCGAAACCGGTTAACCGGATACTCGGTTAACCGATTACTCGATGTCTCGTTTAACCGATTAATCGATTATTCGGTTATCTAGTTACATGGCACTGGGCCACCGGGTTCTCAAGTAATGGTAAAAAAGATAGAAAGTAAATTAAAAACTGGGTATTTGGAATCGTAACATACCACATACTTACCGGACGGTGATTATATTTGGAAATGCTTTTAGAGGGCGATTGAAAAATAATATCTACCTTTAATAGAATACCTTTATATTTATTTAAGTTTTAAAAAATTGTAATATTTTTTCTGCTCAGAATTTATATCGATTGTAATTTGTAATAAACAATATGTTTTAATTTAATTATTACCTTGGGGTTTATTTCAATAACGACCAAAAACTGGAATACATTTGGTTCACTAGAATTTAATGATTGTGTCCTAATCGGCAGGGAATCTGAACTAATGGAAATATGCTTAAGAACAAATTATAAATGATGATTAGCCTATGATGACTGTGTATTAACCGATTAACCGGTTATCCGATTAACCGGCTATCCGATTAACCGGTTATCCGTATACCCGGTTTTCACTATTATTCGAATACCCGGTTTTATCCGAAACCGGTTTTTAAGAAAACCGAATAACCGGTTTAAACTTTTCACGGTTTTTGCCAGCACTAGTACTGTCATCTGCAAAACTGTAAACAGGATTACTGGTATCGGTTAGCAGGTCATTAATATAGATGAGGAACAGAGTTAGTGAAAGTATTGCGCCCTGAGGCACTCCCGCATTTATGGTGAATGTGTCTATGATGTGTCCAAAAACTGCAACGTGCATTAGAGATCGGTTCTTCAGGAAATTGGCAAGTCAGCTGCAGATAAACACTGGCAGGCCGAAGGACGGTAGTTTGTTGAGCAATCCATCATGCCAAACTCTGTCGAATACCTTCGAAATATATAACGCAAACGCTCGAGATTTTCCGTAGTTCTCAACTGCCCCACTCCATATATGAGTGACATAGGCCAATATATCTCCTGCCGATCTCTGGTTGCGGAAACCGGATTGGTTATCGCTAATTAGTCTGTTGGTCTCGAGGTACTTGAGTAGTTGCTGATTGACTAAGCGTTCCATGACTTTAGAGATTATTGGAAGCAAGACAAATGGACGATAGTTTGATGGCGTGGTTTTCTTGCTTTTTTTGGTACAGGTTGCACTCGAGCGAATTTCCAAGAAGTTGGGTAAATTCCCTTTCGGTAAGACAGAGAAAAAAAGTCTGGAAATAATGGGTGTTAGTTCGTTGACACAGTTCTTTAATACCATGGCAGGATTTCATTTGGTTCTGATGCCTTTTGCATGTCTAGCTCTTTGAGGATTTTACGAATATCACGGTGGTGAAACTTAACTTCTGCCATGGTAGTGTTGATGTTGGATATAGTTGAGAGATCTTTGCCTTGAAAAACTTTTAAGAAAAAGTGCGATGAAAACATTTCGGCAAGCATGTTGCATTTTCCCTAGCTGTAGTCGCCGTGACACCGCTTTCGTCCGTCAAAGGTGGGAAAGACGTTTTTGTAAAGTTATTACTTACTGCCTTTGCTACCGATCAGAAATTCGTGGAGCCACTGGGGCATTGCAAAAGGTAATTCTTGGTCCTTTAATTGTGTTTGTCCTTAGTTTCGTCAATGACACGTTTGCATTCGTGTCTCGCTTCGGTAAAGTAATTGCGACTTTCAGCGGTCTGATTTTGTTGCAAGTACTTTTAGGCTTACTTTCGCATCTTCTGTCGAACCAGAGCTTTCCTTTTGACGGTAACTTGATTGAATTTGGGATTTATGCTTGTATTCCTAAGGCTATTACTTGACTGACCTCTTCGCAACAGACTGACGGGTCGTCAGTACTAAAGCAGACGTCTAGCCAAGGAAAATCCAGGTAGAACTCTCTTAGATCCTCCCAGGTTGCACAATTCTAATGCCAGATTTTACGAGGCAATGGTGGATCCTTCTGTAGTAGTGGCAGGTCACAAACGGTTGTAATAAGTTTGTGGTCAGAAGTAGCTAATGGCGGACTAACTGTAATTGTGTACTGATCAAAATAAACTAGATCATTAAACAAAAATCATTGAATTCCTCCTAAACACAAAATACTAAATTGTAAATATATAACGCATTAAAAACGAATCAATTATTTACCTAATAACACCTCAATATCACACTAATCTAAAAGATCAGTAACCAGTAATTAATCAATCAAAGTCAATTCAAAACTTGACAAATTGCACGAGCTTTTAACTGTGTTTTGCATTTACTAACCATTTTCATATTTAGATTTGTGCGTTCTTGATAACGGGGGCAGATTTGTCTCGAAACGTCGTCGTTTTCGAGTATCTTTTATATTTTCCAGCATCTTTTATATTTTCCAGTTTTGTTAGGGTCAATAAACTAGCTCTTGTGCTGTTTACACCCATACCTATCTTACAAATGTTTGCCTTTTTCTCCACTTCAATGTACGATTCTTTGGAAAATAGAGCAGCTTCGACTCTGGCTCCAGGTGTAAACAGCACAAGTGTAAAATTTCAACATAGAAAATGGATTTCTAAGCAATGTTTTGATTAATAATTACTATCCTATTGATATCATTCAAAAATGCTTTATAAAGTTTGAACAACCAAATTATTAGAAAAAAATCAAAATTGACCTATTACGAACTTCTTTATTTCTTATATGCCTGGTTTATCAGATAAAATTAAACGACTAGATAATAAATTTAACATTCGTACTATTTTCAAAACAGAAAACACACTTAGGTTCAAACTAACAAAAACAAAACCACTCAATGAAAATAAAATTACAAAAAATGTTATCTATAAGATACCATGTGAATGAAACAAATTCTATATAGGTGTAACCTGTAACCACTATCAACGTATAAAAGAACACCAAAGCTATATTTAAAATACACAATTCCACAAATCACATATTTGTCAACATGCACAGAATACAATGGAACGCTTCAAGTACTTTAGCAAAGGAACCATTATCTTAAAAACGTAAAATTAATGAAAGTGCTTTAATTTTATTAAAGAAATATGAATGTATTGCTTCAGCTTCTATTAATTTTAGTAACACTTGGTTAACTTAGCTAAAAACTGAAGTTGATAAGGAACACTTAAAAATGAACTAAATCTCTAAACAAAAATCATTGAATTCTTCCTAAACACATAATACCAAATTGTAAATATATAACACCTCAAAAGCGAATCAATTATTTACAAAACATCACCTCAATATCACACTAACCTAAAAGACAGTAACCAGTAATTAAACGATATGACATTATTATTGTCATTATTTATATTCATAACTTGACAAATTGCATGAGCTTTTTACTATTATTTGCATTTATTAACCATTTTCATTTTTAGATTTGTTCGTTCTTGACAACGGGGGCAGATTTGTTCCTCGAAATATCGACCTTTTTCCAATTTCTTTTAGGATTTTCAGCTTCGTTAGGGTCCCTAAACTAGCACTTGTGCTGATTACACCCTGGAGCCAGAGCCGAAGGGACTCTATCTTCCAAAGATTCGTACATTGAAGTAGAGAAAAAGGCAAACATTTGTAAGATAAACTAACTTACACCTATATTTTATTGGTAATTAATACTGGCAGACTTTAAGCCCACTTGTAAGAAAAGCTTACAAGTGATGTTATTGTAGTAAAGTTGGAGATCAAGATAAAGCTAGGGCTCCCACAATTTGTTGCAATATTTGCCTTAGAACACCAACTGGATGTTAAATGATACCTACAAGACTATAAAATTTGGACTATCACTGATTTGGCGGGAACCTCGGAACCACGCTGATAATAATTACTATTTTTGTCCACCGCAAATCGCGGGGTTTTCTGGCAAAAGCAAACATAAAATTGAATACCCTAATATTCCCTGGGCCATTAGACCAGTGCCTCCAGAAAAATATGAAATATACCCGGAATCGGATGATTTTACACCTAGTCTTCTGGAGAAGGATGATTGACAATATAATAGGAGCAAGCAGCCCCAGGAAGTACTCAACGATCTTAACAAAGGCATAGCTTCTTGGATCTCACCTGCAGCAGTGGAATCCCCTCAGTGGCGTAACTACCATAAGACAAGTAAGCATTGCGCTTACTTGTCTTATGGTAGTTACGCCACTGTACAACGCCAATGCGATTCAGTAGGACCATTTATATTTTTATTAAACAATTGACAAAGTTAATATATTATGACAGTAATCACGTTATAGAAACCGTTACCTTAGAATTAACAGATGTGTCTTTTCAAAAGCCAATTAGATTCTATATTTAGAATAAGCTTTAGTTGGAAAATTTTAGTTGAAAGGTTAGCTAATTAAAAGTCTCCTCCGAAAATTGAAAGCTTCCTTCGAAACCTGCTTTAGTACACAAGGGATGGTGTCTAGTTAGCCGCATGAAAACGTGTTTGCAGATTGAGTTTAGGCGTCGCGCAAACCAGAGCAGTGGCGGTCGCGATGCCGGTGGCTGTAAAATATTGTGCGTATAAGTTAATTAAAGACCGCAAACAGAAGCGATCTGGCAAAAACACGTACAATATTTTACCGCCACCGCGACCGCCACCGCTCTTGTTTGCGCCTCGCTTAATCTGCATTTTAAAATAATTATTGCTTGTACGTGAGGACTTAGAACAAACTGGTTATCCATGAAGGCACTTGTTGGAGCCGATCTGTACTCTTTCAGGTTACGTGACTCAAATAGGTATTTGTGAGAGATGGATAAAAACTAGCTTCACGTTAACTTTATATGGATGCGTGTCTCGTGGGCTACGGGCATAGCTCTTCTGCAAAATAAATGATGCAGCAGAGAGGAAGGACGTTATAGACCAATCACTACGAATAATGTGTCAAGTTTATTTTATTTTTAATACGACGATCACTTTGCCTTACGGCGTTATTATTTTTAAGATGTTCACTTTTTTAGAGCAGACGCCTAACAAAGGTTCTTTCCTTGTGCGGTAGTTTGCATTGGCAGGACTTTGGGGTGAATGCTTTGTTTTTCGAGAGGAGGTGGACGGATGAATGGTACCAAAGTCTATCGGAGTTGGTTGCTACCCAATTTAAGTATTGTTTTGAATTATCAACAAGATTAATCATAGATATGTTCTATATTGTTGTGGAGGATTCATGTTTTACCTTAAAATTGTTTGGGTTTTCTCTCCAATTAGAGCCGCTTGCTCTGGCTCCAGGGTGTAAAAAGCACAAGTGCTAGTTAAGTGACCCTAACTGCAAAAAATCAACGGAAAAAGGGGGAAATACTCAACGTTTCGGGGAACAAATCTGTCCCCGTTGTCAAGAACGATAACATCTAAAAATGGAAATAGTTAGTAAATACAATAAAACAGTAAAAAGCTCTTGCAGATTGTCAAGCTTTGAACTGAATTTGACAAAATGACAATTATAATGCCATATCATTTAATTACTGGTTACTGGTCTTTAGTGTGATATTGAAGGTGTTATTTGGTAAATTAATTTGTTTTTGAAGTTTTATATATCTATAATTTGGTGTTATTCGCTT
>MU182246.1:351221-385184 GCA_016904865.1 Pissodes strobi
TGTAAGATTTATTTTCATTTGCAATTTAAGCCTAACCTAAACTTCTAATAGATGGCATTTAGGACGAGAAAGGAAAGTTAAAATTAGAAAAGAATAATATATTTTTTATTGGTGACAACATATTGATTAACAAAACTCACAAAATAATTCCATCGGGGGCGACATTAATAACATAGCTACATAAAACAAACACATTACATATTAATAATGAAGAGACTAAAAGAACTATCTTTTACCTAAAAATAATGCAAACATTTCAACAATAAAAAATATTAATTAGTTTTAATTCGCCGATTCTTCAACTTTGCCCACGAATTAATTAAGATGGTATAATCCAAGGAAGATGTTAATTCTCTTTCGCATTTGAACAATAGCAGATCATTTAATCTGTCATCACCCATTGTGTTTCTAAGAAGGTTTTTTACAATTTTTAGCTGGCTAAAGGAACGTTCATTTGTTGCAGTTACATAACCAGCGGTAACAACAAAATGAATAACGTAACGTGCTAGTTTTAACACATAAAACTTGGATGTCAACATTTGTATCACGTCCGAAAGTGTTGAAGCCTTATCGCAAGCTACAAACAAAATTTCTAGTTCCGAAAGCAATGCATGCGAATCTGGCTTCAAAAATTTCGGGAGAAGCATTTTCAATAAGGCTTCTACATCTTCGAGTTTCAATTTTTCTACATTTAAAGGAAAATTAAAAAAATTAAATATTGGAGTTAAAGTTTTTGAAATGTTATCAATGGAAGAACGGAGCCTTGAAAATAATGTGTCCATTACGGTTCTAAACTCTTTTCTGTAAAATGTAAACAAATCAAGGTCTACTTGATTTTCATTGTTGGAATCTACCCTCTTAGGTTAGGTTAGGACTTTAACCCGGTCCTGATTTAAAAATTGATTAATGTCATCATTGATATCTCTCGGACTGTTAATAATCGAATCCGTTTCGAGGGCATTTAATTGTATTCTAGATAATGCGTCAGCATTCGTATTTTGTTTACCTTCTTTATATTTTTAAACGTAAAGTTACTTACGTATGACTTTATGTTTAATTTTATACTAAGATAATAATTATTATTATAAATTATAATAGTATGTCAGGCATCATATTGTGTTATTTAGCAAATACTAAATAGGGCAAGCGTATATAATAAACTTATCTTTCTACGTTAAGCTATATTTATGGTTAAATGTTTTTATTTTCCTGAGAATTTGCCATGCGGGATAGCGTGTCTGTATTAAAATATTTTTTCATCTTCTTTCGTGTATATTTGGTTCCGTGTTTTACAGGTTGTTATACGAATTTTTTCGTCTTTGGAAAAATGTTTTTAAAAGGTTTTCCTATGGTTGTAATTCCTTTCATACTATTTGGACTTTCGTATATTATAGGTATTGTAGCGTAACGAGTAACTATTTGTTTGTTTCCACAATCTCCTTCAAATCTATCATTAAAATCTAAGACATAAAATTTATAATATTCATTTACTTTGAATACTTTAAAAATAGGTATTATGATTGCTTCGTTATGATGTGATGTCATTTTTGTACAGTTTGAACTAAATAGTTTTGTTCAAAGCTACGTTCTTTGTAGAATTTTTCGACTATTTTGGGAGAGAGAAAACTTCTACTACTTCCTGTATCGATTAAGATATTACCATTAAGTTCTGATATAAAAATATATGGTAGGTCCTTATCCATGTTATTAATATAAATTAAATTGTCTTGTTTGGAAGTATCATCGAGTTTAGTTTTCTTAATTTGGTTTCTAAGGGTTGGATTGTATTACGAAAACCCACGTGATTATGTATTTCTTTGTTAGGTACTAATTCTTTGCTATATTGCATATTTTCTTTTTTTTCTACTTTCTCAGTATGAGGAGAAATGGTAGTATTATTAACTATGTTAGTTTCTTGTCTTATAGGATTGCAATTTAATTCTGATGTAGTTCTAGGGTTTATTATTACTTCAGATGCATCAAAATTATATACAAATGGTATTTTAAAAGGTAATATAGCATCATTTGTTCCTAAGCACATAGTTTTTAATTTTATGTTAGCACCAATTTGTTTTAAAAAATCCATAGGTACCTAAAAGTCCATCGAATTTTGGAGAGAAATCAGAAAGATAAAATCTATGATCTCCTGCACATTTAAAAGATGGGAATATTGGTATATGCATTACTTCATTATGCATAGAAGTCGCATGTGCTGATCGCACGAAAAATGGTTCTAGCATAATTGAGTTTGGATACATTTTATAAGCAATACTAGGTTTTAAAAAGCTTGTACGCTACCAGTGTCAATTAGAAATTTTGCATTAACTTCTGGTAATGTGATAGCTGGCAAATCAGTAATTGTACAGGGTGGGCAAATAAGCGAGGTAAGCGGCTGTATCTCAGAAACTACTAATCGTAGAGACTTGCGGTAAAAAATTATAAAATTAAAGTGACCAAAAGAAAACACTGAAAATAATTTTCAAGTTCATACCTCTACCGCTAGGGGGCGCAATAGCTATGGTCGGGTAGAGAAATGCATTTTACTCAAAAATGTTTTATTATAAGTTGATAAAAGAATACCACCACTGTAATCCTCGTGAAATTCTGCATCTATTTTGTTCATCACTTTTGATTGTAGGGCATGAAATAAGGGCGGGGGGGAAGGGAGAAGTCTGACTGATTGAAATGCCTATAACTTTAGTTTGACTCAACATATTTGAGCAAATTAGGTCTCGTTTGAGAGAGAAAACCTTGCTTATTAAGAACAAAATATACCCATGACAAATTGGTATTTGCTGTTCCCGCTAGGGGGCGCCAATTCAGAAGTTCATGGTTTTTTTAATTTTTCTCCGAAATTTCAAATATAATGATACCATTATTTTAACAGAAAGAGAAAGTAGATCAAATTTGCAGGAAAAAAACCTCTAAACCGCATATCGATAACTTCACGCGTTCAGGAGTTATTGCCAGAAGAGCATTTTTTAACAATGCATGCATTGAAAAAACGAATAAGTTTCAAACTTCTGTGGTCAAGCAAGCCATGGCTATTATAAAAAAATATATATTATCAAAAATAATTATTAAACAATCATTTAAAGGACCGAATTCGAATAAAACATTTCAATTTAATGTCTCATGTGTTCAAACTGCCTCCCATCATGTTGCATACATTGTTTCAATCTTTGTTGGGTGGAGAAAATTGCCGCTTCGATTTCAGCCGCTGGCAGTTGAAGAAGAAGGATATGGTAATTAATGTAGTCTTTTAAAATATTACGAACAGTAGTTCGTGCTATACCCAAGTTTGAAGATAATGCCCTAGTTCCTATCTGCCTATTATACTCTGTGTATGCCAGGACATTATTAATATTGTCTTCAGTTCTTCCATTGCCACGCCCACAGAATTTAGGACGAAGAAAACTGCCAGTATCGCGTAATCGCTGTGCCAAGAGTGGAAAAAATTTGACGTTTCTTTCAAAGAAGTTTGTTTTTCGTTTCTACGGCCTATTAAATGTGAAAAAGTATAAAAACATACGTGTGAATTACTGAGTCCGAAATTCGTAAGGAAAAGGGCAAAATTTTGATTTTATTCTACTCATATTTCCAAATTTTTGGCTGAAATTTTAATTTAGGAGAAAGATCACGATAACTATTATACTAAAACTGGGTACCTGAGATAAGCTTCGTTCAATTGTTGCACCAAATTTCTTAAAATATTGGAGCAGTCCTAAGTCACAATTTACACTTATTTCCGAGCTTATTATGTTATTATTTTAGTATCATTAATGTTATTTTCATGATTGTTTTGATTATTTCTGTTAATAAAACATTTTTTACTTTAGTCATGGCATGCTTGACTATAAAATTTCGAAAAATAATTTGTTTTCCATTCTTAAAAAATGCTCTTCTGGCAATAACTCCTGAACGCGTGAAGTTATCGATACGCGGTTTAGAGGTTTTTTCCTGCAAATTCGATCTACTTTCTCATTCTGTTAAAATAATGGTATCATTATTTTTGAAATTTCGGAGAAAAATTAAAAAAACCATGAATTTCTAAATTAGCGCCTCCTAGCGAGAACAGCAAATACCAATTTGTCATGGGTATATTTTGTTCTTAATAAGCAAGGTTTCCTCTCTCAAACGAGACCTATTTTGCTCAAATATGTTGAGTCAAACTAAAGTTATAGGCATTTCAATCGGTCTTGGTATCTTGAAAATTTTCATTATTCGAATCTTGATTGATATAATTCGAATTATTTTGATTAGTATCATTTTCATAATACATATTTTCGTAAAAGCCTTGTTCTGGGGTGTTTGTATCAGATCGGGTATTTTCATATTCTGGACAATAATTTTGATTGTCGTAAAATTGATTATCAGAGTAATCAATTTGTTCTGGTTGATTCTCAGAACAATCGGGTAAATTGTTTAGTGGTTCAACCGATTGATTGAATAATTCTTCAACGACGTATTTTTATCTTGGTTGTTGCGCATTTCTTAAAACAGTGTTTCCAGAGGAAACATCCATAGGTTCAGGTTGTTGCGTTCTTATAATTGAGGATGTTCGCTTGTCATTGACATAATTTGAATTATTACAATTATTTGGTTGAGGTCTAAAGTTATTTGGAGTTTGTCCTTGCATATAATTTGTAAAATTTGGTCTTGGTTGAAATTGTTGATTAATAATTGGTCTATTTTGGATCAAGTATTGTCCATTATTAGATGTCCATCTATTAAAACCTAAAAATTGCGGTGTATTTGTAAAATAATTATTTCTAGGAATAAATTGTGGTACATAGTTGTTTATTGGAGCATTAGCTGAATAATGCGTTCGATTAATATTTGGTGATTTTTGTACATTAGACGGCACTATTGTGGTCTTTGTATTTAAATTTCCGCGATTTTTAAAACATAAGAAGTTTTCTTCTTCTTGTGCGAAGTGCGAAGCACATTGCTTCTTCGAGTGACGTTGGATTTTTTAAACGTACTACTAATTGCATATGATAACTAAGTCCGTTTATAAATGTTTTAGAATTAAATTACTATACTCGCTTATTTTTAATAATGTAAGTTGTCTGGTATCGTTAGGCATATTTACTTTTGAGAATAACACTTCTCGCATCTTGTAATCTAATACCAAATTGTTGCGGAGTTTAATTTTTTTCCGGTTTTAACGTAATAATATCTTGTATTACACAGTCGATTGATCTTTTATTGGAAAATTTATTAATTATGGCTTCTTTGACTGAATCCCAAGTTTGTAATTCTATTCTAGACGCTATTAGATCTGCAGCTCTACCAACTAGTTTATTTAAGATTGTATCGAATAAACAAACATTTATTTGTGCAGCAGGATCAGCTACATTTTATGATTATTAATGAAATTGTCACACGCATTAATAAAACGATTTATCTATTTTTGATTTCCATCAAATAAAGGTATGTTTCGGCTTGGTATCTAATTAACGCATAATCAGGGTTTGCAATTTTTTATTTTTTAATTACTTATTAACTAAAATTTAAAAATAAAGACTAGAATTAAAATTATCAGATCTTCCAATTTACGAGAAAGAAATAATAAATCGATAAGTTAATCAATAAAACGATAAAGTAGTGATGCACTTACAACAATAGAAGTACGACGATTTTCATTCCTAATTGCTAGGCCCAATAAGAGGAGCGATGCTTGTCTCTTCCCTGGATTAACGTATGAGCACAGCTTATACACTAACAGACTACCAGCTATACTCATCTCTACCGAAATCGGAAAGTTGGAATGTCGGGCACTGCGCCTACCTGGCGTACCTGCGCCTACCTGGCAGTGCCCTGAGCGGTTCAGTTCCACGGTCTCGTGACTTTTTCAGGCAATGTAATGCCACGAAGCGAACTGAATTTAAAATGAATATTCGCTTCAAAATCCACGACAAATTCGTCCGAAGCCACGGCTATCGCCCTAAAAAGACCGGAAATTTCGGATTTTTATACAATTTTGCCATTTAATATCGTTTTTAAACGGATTTTAGACGATAAAACATCATATATTAAATTAAACGAACTGTCAAAAGTATTATTCAGATGCCCAGACGTTTAAAACAATATTAAGTCCTGGCCCTCTTCTAAAATTTACACTTGACTTTCCCAAATCAAAGGATGCCGCCACAAGATGAGTAGCTCGTATTGAATAAGCTGTGATATGAGTCTCAGGACGATGCTTGTTCCTAATTCTCGCACCAATAGGACGTTGAGCGATTTTTGTCTCTTCTTCCCTGGTCTGGTTACTGGATTTACTTATGAGCCTCGGGACGATGCTTGTTCCCAATTCTCGCACCAATAGGACGTTGAGCGATGTTCTTCTCTCTGAATTGCCTTGCACCAACTTGATGAGAATTTTCAGAATTGCCACAAATCGTTGAAATGAACACAGATCGGTTGTGCGCGATGCACTAAATCTGCTTGACAAATCCTACCAACTGCGCCAGTTACTACCTCGTACACGAGGAGAACGTTTTTAAAAGAATTATTTCTTACAAGAAGGTTACAAGTACAACTGACTAACATAGGCGTTTCACTAAATTTATAAACTAATAAATGCTTTTGCTGCATGAGAATAAAGATATGAAAATCTAGGAAGACTGACGTAATCTGCATAATTGAAGTTTCCATGAGAATGTAACTCTACTAGAGACTCACAAGTGCAATTTTCCTTGATAAAAAAGATGTTTTTTTCTTCGAAATAATCATATTTTGTAAATCCGCAATAAAAACTGTTTGCACGTATTATTTAGAACTGGCTAAGTAAGTTCTAAAAGTTACTTTGTGCGCCATCTATCAAAAAATGTTGGTAGCTTATTTAAGCATAGTATCAAACCATTTTATAATAAAAGACTATTAAGATAATCGCAATGCTAAAATTTCTCCGACGCTTAAAATCTCCCCAGGAACGTCCCCACCTACGAAGCGCGACGGAAACTAAATTATCCTGAAAATGCAAATAAATAATCGATATTAACAAAGTTTACATGAATATCAGCAGAGGGCTCTGGATGACCGTAGTACTTTTAAACACTAACAGAGGGATGCTATTTTTCAAGCGCCGCCGGCGGCGACTTGTTACGTAACAAGTTGACCTTGACCACTTTGTCCGGATTTCGTTTGCGATTGTAGTTATGATATTATTATTTTATAATAAAACGATAAATCTAGTGTTTCTTACAAACCGCCAGTCAGTTGCTAAAATTTTAATATAAACTGCAGGTCAATTGAGAAGGTAAACCTAATTTACGTATACATTATTGGTCATCTGGAATGATTAATTGAATTTTGCTGATAAACTCTTGTTAATTAAAAGCAAATTTTGCAAATAATTTGCCAATTGAAATGATAAATTAACTTTTCATATAATCTTCTGGTTAATTGAAGTAATCAATGAAATTTGGCATATAAACTGTTGCTAAATCAAGATTACCAATTGATTTGTCTCATAAACTGATATTCAATTGAAACGATAAATCTAGTGTTCCTTACAAACCGCCAGTCAATTGAAACGATACTTATATTAAATTTTCATATAAACTGCAGGTGAATTGAGAAGGTAAATCTAATTTACCTATAAATTATTGGTCATCTGGAATGATTGAGATTTGCTGATAAACTCTTGTTAATTCAAACGAAATTTTGCATATAAACTGCTGCCCAATTGAAACGATAAATTAACCTTTCATATAATCTGCTGGTCAACTGAAGTAATCAATGAAATTTGGCATATAAAATGTTGGTAAATCAAAACGAACAATTGATTCTTCTCATAAACTGATAGTCGATTGAAACGATAAATCTAGTGATTCTCACAAACCGCCAGTCAATTGAAACGATACTTAAATAAAATATTCATATAAACTGCAGGTCATTTGAGAAGTTAAATCTAATGTACATATAAATTATTGGTCATCTGAAATGATGAATTGACGTTTGCCGAAAAACTTTTGTTAATTCAAACGAAATTTTTAATATAAATTGCTGGCCAATTGAAACGATAAATTAACTTTTCATATAATGTGCTGGTCAATTGACGTAATGAATGAAATTTGGCATATAATCTGTTGGTAAATGAAAACGACCAATTGATTTTTCTCATAAACTGATAGTCAATTGAAACGATAAATCTAGTCTTTCTTGCCAGTTGCCAACAAAATTGTCTTATAAACTGCAGGGCAATTGAGAGAGAAAATCTAATTTACGTATGAATTATTGGTCATCTGGAATGATTAATTGAATTTTGCTGATAAACTCTTGTTAATTCAAACGAAATTTTACATATAAATTGCTGGCCAATTGAAATAATAAATTAACTTTCTATATAATCTGCTGATCAATTGTGATAATCAATGAAATATAAACTGTTGGTAAATTAAAACGACCAATTGATTTTCCTCATAAACTGATAGTCAATTGAGCCGATAAATCTAGTGTTTCTTACAAAGCGCCAATCAATTGAAACGATATCTAAATAAAATTTTCATATAAAATGCAGGTCAATTGGGAGAGTAAATAATTTACGTATAAATTTTTGGTCATTGAGTTTTGTTGATGTACTCTTGTTAATTCAAACGAAATTTTGCACACAAATTGTTGACCAATTTAAATGAAAAATTAACTTCATATAGTCTGCTAGTCAATTGAAGTAATCAATCAAATTTGACATATAAACTGTTGGTCAATCAAAGCGATAAATTGATTTTTGTGATAAACTTATGGCACTTAAGCACCCCACGCTTTTTGAAATAAAATCATATTTTTGAATCACTTTATTGTATTTTATAATTTTTTAGATTGGTTTCGATCATATCGTGTTTTTTTAGTTTTTTAAACTATAATTTATTTTGCACTAATAATTTAGGTAGCAGAAAATTACTAAACATTTACGCAATCCCCTTAATAAGTATTAAATGAATAAATAAGGGTACCTGACAAAAAATTTAATTTTATAATAGAATATGTACAACTATGATTTTTTTTCTCCAAAGTTTAGTGCGGTTTCGACTAGATGCGACATTGCGACCGATAAACTGCAAAATATAATTTTTAGTGTTGTGTAACAATCTGCTTGGCAAGAAAGTGAAAATATTAAAAAACAGTCGTAGATGCAACTATTCACACAAATTATGTTTCTGAAAAGGGTAAGCATTACAACAAAAGTTGTGACATTATTTTTTGCTCGATTTTTTGTTTAATAGAAAAAGTTTGGTAAGTTGATACGTTAAATTGGGAATGTGACTTGTCTTAACCTAAACATATAGCGTGAGCTGGGACATGCGACAGGAAAAAAAAATAGAAGACATTTAATTATACATTGCATTTGTTGTGTTTATATTTGGAAAGTAAGAAAACGAAATAAAATTAAAATGGTTTTCTGTAAACAAAACAAAACCTCTTAAAATTTCAAAAATTTTTAAACCAAGTTTAAGCTGTATCCATTGTTGCTTAAAGCATTAAAAAAATTATATCAACAATACATATGTACTGCAAAGTGCTTTATATTAAATTTAATCTAAGTATAAAATTGAAATTAGCGCATCGACCTACCAAACGCTGTGTATAGAGTAAAAAATTTTTCTCAAATTAATTTCTACTAAAATGATTTCAGGTAGATATATCGAGTTAAACTCTAAAATAGCCATAGCACGAAACTCCCAAGAAAAATGATGGGAAGCAAAATGTGAGCATTTTATATTCATTTAACAAATTGCACTTTTTAAGTCGGTTATAGTAGCAGCAGCATACCCACCCCTGCCATGATAGGCGTAGCCACGTATTGCAGAAGACGCCGCCGCCTCACCGCCGGTTACGTCCTAATGCTTTTTTAATAATTATAAAAATGCTAATATTCCGCTGGCATGAAAGGTGGTTTGCCTAAATCAGGCTATGGGTAAGAAAACTTAAAAACGTACCCTCCAACTACATGCCCTAATTGTTCGTTTTTAACTCGGAAGGAAGCCATTTACATCCTACCATCATTAAAATATCATTTTCAAAAGTATATGCAGGGTGTTATTTTTTTTCAAAATTGCTACTTTTTCTAAATATTTCTGTACAGAAATGTCATACGACCTATTCGAAACGGAAAATATCATCCACCTACGAGATTCCCTATTTCGTGGCTAAATATGAAGAAAATGCTCATTTTTAAGACGAAAAAGATATTTTATCGAATACTTGCGTTATTTGATGTCCTATCGAAAAATGTTATAGAAGCGTGTCGTTTCGATCGACCCTCAGACGACGCAGACACTGGCCCAAACCGATTTGAGATATCTCTCTCCGCTACGGAGACAATTGGGAAAATAGAAAAATTACGTTTAGCCAATTAAAAAAAAAACGAAACGTCGTACGATCGAACGAAATACTGCGCGTTAAAGTACCCCAAGAAATCCATCTTTTTATCCGATCGGACGAAAAACGACACCTTTCCGATGTGTTTTCTCACCGCAAAAGTCATGATTCCAGTATATTGTATTCGTTGCTTGGCAACATGCAATAACTGTACAAGAATAGAAAATAACTGTCCGGGAATATAACATTCCCGTCCTAGGTCGGGAATGTAACACTTCTGTTCTATTCAAACGCCTTGTTTGTCAGATCTGACGTCTATCAAAAGCAACATTTAGATGCTATTTCCGTAGTTACGTAATAAACTTCAAGCTCGCTCGATTCAAAACTTGATATTATGTTGAGTTTAAATTTAAGACACTGTTTTTATTTAGAGTAAGATTTGGCACTATTTTTATAAGTACGTATTCTAATTAATTTCGATCGGATAAAAAATAGTATGTGCAACTCGTAGAAAAAGCACATTCCTGGACTCCTGTGTTGCTGGCCTCGGCTGCGCCTCGTCCAGCAATTACCACAGTCGTCCAGGAATGTTTTGCTTTTCCTCCTAGTTACACAATATACTATTTTGCTATATACCGTTTAGATATAACGCTTACCGTATTACAATAATTACAGCCGATTTAATGAAAATCTCGATTTGTTTATCGTAATTTTTTTTGAAAAAATTAGTTCGTTTTTAAGTTGGAAACGGTTAAAGGGATCCGTTAACATCTCGCCATAATAAAAATACATTTTTTAAAAAACTTCTCCTTTTTCTAAAATTCCTCCGTTATTTAGCGTCTGACAAAAAATTTCATAAAAACTTTTTATTCCAAATTATCATCATCGACTTTAATAATTTTTTTTTTTAAATTTAATATTTTTTGAGATATTCGCGAATAAGTTCGAAAAAAACGTCTTTTTAAAAAGAGCGATTTTTTTTAATTGCAACGACCCAACTATAGATTAAACCAAAGAATAAAGAAGAGAAAGGAAGGAGCTTGTGCGCCGTTTGACACTTAATACGTGCGACGAACTTCTGAAACATCGAGGAGGCTACGGAGGAACCATGAACCATATGTGACTCATTCTGGCATTATGTTTTGGTGCTTCCTACGTTTTGATAGTATTTCTTGTGTTTAAAGCTCTTTTTTGCGATTTACTTTGATTTGAAACATTGTTTATTTGTTTAGTAATATTATTGTAGATATTGCGTTAGCTCATATAGTGTTTAATTAGATATTTAGTGGTAAAAGTGTTTATTTTAGACTAAAGAAGCAAAGTAAACATGGTTAGTTGTCCAGCTTGCGGTCTTTCTTAAACTTCAACAAATTCAGAACTTGGAATAACATTTCATCGGTAAGCAGGTATTTTACCACTTATTTTTCTGTTTTTTACCATTTAAAGAAGCAAAATAATTATAAATTGTCTGATTGTCAACAAATAGGTGACAGATCTAACCATAGGCGCACCCGTAAAAAATATAGCATTAAAAATAAATTTTTGCAAGAATATTGGACAGTGCTAAAAGTAATACTTTTTCTTTTATACTTGACATGTTAAAGTTTATACCTATTGCCAATAAAAAGCTAAAATTAGTTACTTGAATATATTCGGGCATTTGAAATGAAAAAAATAAGCAAAATATGGTTAGATATTAGTGCGTTGGTTTTGGAGGGTGCTTCTTCTTAATAAAATTAGGTAGGTAATTATTTAGAAAACGGGTTTTCGCTATTATAAGAGATTTTTGAAAATGTTCTTTTTAGCGTGTTTATATAGGTGAAATGTAACAATAATCCAACACGGCAGCTTAATAAAATTGATTTTATAATTTGTTAGTAACAAATATTGGCAAAAGCGCAGTGTTATCGTTCTAATATTTCATTTCACGCATGGCCCTCCGCTCGCTTCGCTGGCTCCGGAGACGCAACCAACCAAAACTAACCCAAGGCATGCCGAAAATTAGGAAAAAACATCTTTAGAAAAATATATGACTTAGCACGTCTTTAGGTACACCAATTTTGAGCCCTCGCGTGTAATTCATATAATTTTCCAAATTTGTTTTTTCTTGATTTTGGGCATGCCTTAAGTTATTTTGGGTTAGTTGTGTTAGGTTGGCGTGGCATCCCCGGAGCGAGCAGGACGAACGAAGATCTATGCGTGAAGTGAAATATTAGAACGATAAAACTGCGCTGCTGTCAATATTTATTAGGAGCAAAATATAGAAAACATTTTATTAAGCTGCCGCGGCGGATTTTGTTACATTTCACCTATATAAACACTCTTAAAAGGAATTTTTCAAAAATCTCTCTAAATACCCTACATATTTTTTTTTAATAAGAAGCATACTTCAAAACTAC
Organism: Pissodes strobi; assembly: GCA_016904865.1. Taxonomy (NCBI): domain Eukaryota; kingdom Metazoa; phylum Arthropoda; class Insecta; order Coleoptera; family Curculionidae; genus Pissodes; species Pissodes strobi. The sequence continues at coordinate 363,947 of MU182246.1, forward strand.
CCCACTATTATCTAACCATATTTTGCTTATTTTTCCATTTCAAATGCCCAAATATATTCAAATAACTAATTTTAGCATTTTATTGGCAGAATAAACTTTAACATGTTAAGTATAAAAGAAAAGTATTTATTACTTTTAGCACTGTCCAATGTTTTTGCAAAAATTGATTTTTAATGCTATATTTTTTACGGGTACGCCCATAATTACATCTATCGCCTATTTGTTAATAATTAGACAATTTATAATTATTTTGCTTTATTAAATGGTAAAAACCCTGAAAAATAAAGGGTAAAATACCTAATTGTTATTCCAAGTTCTGAATTTGTTGGATTTTTAGAAAGGCCACAAGCTGCACAACTAACCTTGCTTACTTTAATCCAAAATACACACCTTTACCACTAAATATCTAATTAAACACTATATGACTTAACGCAATATCTACAATAATATTGCTTAACAAATAAACAATGATCCAAATTAAAGTAAATCTCAAAAAATAGCTTTAAACACAAGAATAACCATCAAAACGTAGGAAGCACCAAAACATAACATCAGAATGAGTCATATAATATAATATCAAAATCAATTCAAACAAAGTTTTATTCAAAATTAACAGTGTTAGATACTTATAAACTAATCATATCATTTCTATTCTAGTACGTGTACTCGTCACGCGAGTTCGGTTGCGCTTTCACTACGCGACTCAGCACTCACGGACTAAACACCTGCGAACTAGGGGCTGGTGTCGGCCCATATAATGGTTAGTTTGCCAGTAGTCAAGTCAGCTTTGTAATTATATGGGATCAAATCCCTTCAATTAGATTTAGGTTTAGGTTTGCCCGTTTGGGCTGTAGTGCATAAAGAGAATGAGTTTTATGGGTTGGTCAAGCTAGTTGTCGCAGGAAAAGTTCCAAAAAACCTGCTTATCATTAATACACGGTACAAACGGCACAGACATGTAACACAGATATATACAATATATACAACTATGTACAATTTAGTGACATAATATGTCAAATGCAGGAATATATACATATGTACATATAGGTAAGAACATGATTGTGTCCCCATACATGATAGGTACAACATATAACTGTTCGCTCGGAACACGCAGACTTTGCCTGGAGAGGGGATAGCACGCGCGGCTCGATGGCTGCGGCAGAGTGATGAAGTCGTCTCGTGTCAATGCTGGAAATTTGTCGTTCAAGGCGGTCGAAGTTCTTGATAGAATAAGTCCGTATGTTTGTATAGCGGTCCATGTTTGAGTTTGTGGTGTGGGTCATGTCTTATGTTGGCGATACCTGCGGTCACTTCTGATCTCCTGATGTTGTATTTGTAAAATTTACACGCAGCGTCATGGATGTATTGGTCAATGTACTCAATATTGGCCATATTATGGAGCTCTGTGACCCGAACTCTATCATATAGACTTAAGGAAAAAGCAGCCCACAGGTATCTATTCTGTAACGTCTGTATGTGTTTCATGTGGCTTTTTGCTACTGAGCACCAAACCGGTGCTCCGTATAGTAGAGTCGGTCTTATAATTGATCTGTAAATTGTCAGTTTGTTAGTCGGGCTTAAGTATGATCTCGTTCTTATGAGCGGGTTCAAACTTTTCTGAGTGATTATGTTTTTAGTCTTGATTGCCGCGACGTGCTTGGAAAACAGGAGCTTTCGGTCGAAAACTATCCCTAGGTACTTGACAGGATCTATCGGCCTACTTGCCGCGTTACCTACAGTGATAGGCGCCAGATCTACGTGGCGCTTATGTGTCAAGATACCTAGTTCGGTTTTCGACGCATTTAGGGTTATTTTCCAATTGGTGATGATATTTATTTAAAACTTCACTTTACCTATTTAACCTGGAAAACAGGTATATTTATACACAAAATTAATGGTTAAGAGCATATTCGGTGAAAACTAAATTTTTTCACACACCACGTTTTCTTGGTATTTTCCCAAGATTTCTTTACATAGGTATTTAGCTAATAAAAGGAAGTTTACACATCTGAAATTTATCCTAAGGAATTTAATTTTTATGCTTCGAATATACCTAAAGTATCTAGCATGAAGTTAAATTTATTTATTTGTTGCGCAATCGTTTTATGAGACGCCACTGGTAATCTGGGTCGCCATATGTAAGAACCATTCCGGTCAAATGTCAATATGTATTTTGCTCCTTGCTTCCTATTCTTTATTCATTGGATTAAACGCTATCAAAATACATATTTTTGGTAGTAAGTGTTTTTTCCGTCTACCCCGTAATTTTCGAGTTACGTCTTTCTCGTTTAGGGTACGACATCGCGAAAACCAAGAATATCGCTTTTTTTTCGTAAAGAACTATTTTGTTTGTCTTCATGACCTTTGTCTAAATCCAAAATTTGAAGTCGATCCGAAAAAAAAAGTTAGGCTCCTCCGGTAAGTTATTCCAGCTCCTACTGATCAAAATAAAGGTAAGGTCGATATAAAAATACGGTTTTGTACGTTTGCCGATATTCCTATATTTACATCCCGGAGCCGACCGGGTAAAAACCGCGCGGGAACTTATTTTTCGAATAGGTTCCACCGATTTAGGTTCAATTCTGTGGTTATCATTTTGGGGCCAATTTCAAAAATTTGAAATTTCGGTATCAATTAATTAAGGTTTCACTAGGCGCCTACCGCGGAACCTATCAGTGGTAGGTTCCAAACAAGGTCGGATTGGAACTCTCGTTCCAGAAAAACAAAATTCGATCTCGTTCGTCTCCTACTGCGGTGCCTATAGGAAACCTAGGAGCTCGAATTTTTTGGAAGGTTCAGGCCTGGTCCCCTCCGCTTTCGTACCGAATACGAACTCGCTAGCTCGAAATTTACCTAAAAAAAAACGGGTAGGAAACGGATTTCCGGTAGGTTCCATATACCAAAAAAACGTCTAAATATAAAAAGACGTTCGGAAGCGGTTTCATCCGAATTAAAATTTAGGGGTCGAAAACGCCGATTTTCCACTTTCGAAAAGTTTGAGCACTCATTTTAGCAAGTAAAACAAACATTTCGATCTCGTCTGTCTCCTATTGCGGAACCTATTGGCGGTAGGCTCCCACCGATGTCCGATTCGAATTTGGCTGAAATTCGTTAGCCGATTATCTTCAAGGACTCTTTTAGATGCGTAAATAGGCACCGGTAGGTTCCCAATTTTTTTTCGCGTTTTAATCGCTCTGCTCCGAACTGCTTTAACGGCGGTCATCGATTTTGACCGAATAAAAATTTCTGGAACCTACTCGGAAGGTTCCACGGTCTCCTACTGTCCGAGTACCAAATTTCACGTAAAAATTCAAGCTGTCTCGTGTTCGGTCTAGGTCGAGCTCACGTTCCCGCTTAATTAATAAGTAAATTAAACTATATAACATACTCCCAAACCTCTAATTTCCAGTCCATTTTATTTTAAAGAAAGAAATGACCTTGTCATTATCGGAGAATAGTATTCAGATTCTACAAGTATTAACCAGTCCGTTACTCCCCCAACGGGTTGCCACTGTTGCCAGTTTGAATGATGCATTCCTGCCCCAACGTCAATAAACCTTATTACTGCCCGATATATTTATGCCGACAGCATACCTAACCCCTTTAAAAAAGAAATCTGTATTTACCAAGTGCAGATTGTCGTCAACAGAGGGCAAAATATTTTAACTGAATATTTGAAATGAAACTATATCTTTTCGCCATCTAACAGAGTTTTTGTGAGTTACTTCGAATAATTCTGAATTCGAATAGCTTAGTGCTTACAACTGGTCTCTTTGCTTCACTTTTCGTTTCGTCATTTTTATTCCGGTAGAATTTTACTTCTCTATTTCGGATCCCATATAAATATTCGGATTAATCGTAATATCACAATGTTCGGATGCAACGAGTATTTAAATTTGAATTCCCACTAACTCCTCTGCGTAATGTTCAAATGGACCATATTGGCAAAGTAATTAACAGAAATTATATTTCAGCCTCATATTCGATTACAATATAACTTATACACTTGTATTTGCCCTGATTTCGCACAGTCCAGTACAAAGGTTTAAAGAAACTTGACAACACCGCCTCCGATGCTCGTGCTGCCGTCTCCCTTGCAGCCCTCAGTGCTTTATTTTGTACAGTTTACTTATTATTTCCGGTCAACAAATGCGTATTTCGTGAAAATGGGGAAAAGGAGAGAAATTTTGGTTAGTCAGATAGTATAATGCTGTCATAATTTACGTTAAATAATTTGTTTGTGAGAAATTCCTTCAAGGTTGCAGTTACTATTTTTTATTTTAAAAAATTTTTCATGTTGTAATTTGAGAAGAATATAAATATATCATACTCTTTGACATATCTGTGTACATTGGTATAATTATTTAATAAATACGTATAGGGCAAACAATTAAAGGCGGATCGTTGAAGGTTAGTACTTTAAACATATACAAGTGTATAAGTTATATTGTAATCGAGGATGAGGCTGAAATATAATTATTAGATCAACTGACTTACCTGTTAAGGAAGATTGATCGGAATTATATTTCAGCCTCATCCGAAGATTACAACCCTTCCCCACACCCTCAATGATCAGTCAAACAAAATAAGCACTGAGGGCTGCAAAGGAGACGGTAGCACGAGCATCGGAGGCGGTGTTGTCAAGTTTCTTTAAAAGTTTGTACTGGACTGTGCGAAATCAGGGCAACGGGCAACTACAAGTGTATATTGTAAATCTTCGGATGAGGCTGAAATATAATTTCGATCAATCTTGCTTAACAGGTAAGTCAGTTGATCTAATGATATGCTATTTCTTTGACATACTTAGTTGAAATGTTTCGGAACAAAGCTCGACATTACATAATATATGCTTAGACTTTATTTCTTAAACAAAAATAACATAAAAAAACAATCAATTATTTCACTGCAAATATGGATCTTTTAGTAGGAGGTAGTGCCTCAATGTTTTCTTTAGCAAGGCTCTCATCAATGTTGTCAATTTTTGGTATGTGTTTTTTGTTGCTTTGTTGTATTAATTTAATAAAGGTTTTTAAGTTTTTGTCAGCCGTATTGTCTATTTTTTATACTTCACCGTTTTATATCTAATAATTCCAAAATGCTACTTAAAAATAACTTGGCTAATAGAATTTGAAAAATATATAACAAAGCGTGTGGTGATCACAGAAATACATAAACAGACAGAAGTACATACATTTACATTCTCTGTGTTTTATGAGATTTGAACCATTTTTTGCATACTTTTTAATACCTTTTTCTGACGTCACCAGATTTCAAAGAGAACACTGGAAGATTACACTGTTTATTAATTGCCAATGACTGTTATTACTATCCTAGACAACATAATTCATAACCAAGCACATTAAATGCATTTATTACGGTGAACTAACATTACTTTTAAATATAATAATTAAAGTGTAGACCTAAAAATTAATCGCAATCTAATTAAGTAGCTTTAAGAATATTATTTAGGATACTCTATCTTCATAGTTCATGAGAGAGAGTATATATTTTATTTGCTCATTGGAGACAGAGCAATTGAATATCTCTTTTTTTTGTATCTATTAGATTCCTTAAACCCGTGTGCCTAAAAACCCAGTCAAGAGAAAACATAGTTATGTGATCGAGAGCTTGATTGATGTTATTTCTTCACAAAACCTAATACGCCTGAAGCCCATATCGCACCCAGCTGTACTCCTAAAATAAATTGCCATTCTTTCTTTCTTCGTCGGCAATATAGAAAGATGTTTATTTGCTTGAATATTTGTATACAACACCACCTGATATCAGACGGAAATTCATACCACAAGAGTTTCTCACAGTCAAAATTCGACTCGACCAAAACCCCTGATTTATATGGTAAAATTACCTTTACACGGGTACGTTTCATTTTTATGTCAAACACATAATTTTTCTCGACTGTAAAGCATACCTCTTTGGTGTTGCGCTAAAATACCTGAGGACCGTTTACTTTTTAAACGTAGAAATTTTTTACCTGCTTTTACAGCATTCGTGGTGACAAGTTTACAGTATAAATAACAATGGTTAATACAGCTAATGGTTATCTCGATGGCATAAGAATAATGTTTTATAATAGTAGACCTATGTGCTATATATGTATCCCTAATGAATATAAATTTCAACAACGAAATGGTTAGGCTTAATTGGCAAAACGCAATAGCTCCAGTAAATAAACTACATCATCAGCGTGTGAACAGAGAAAACGTGTTTTGCTGTTGGGTGTAAGTCTAAACATTTTCCTGTCCAGGGGCAGCTTACGATAAGTGTGTCTTTTCGAAAACGTATGCAATCTTTGACCAAGAAATTCGTGGAATTACAGATTCTATATTGGTGTGATAGATTTATTTTTTAGATGCCTCTGCCTATTTCTAATGTTTAAAGTTAAAATCGGAAATTGATAATAATTAGTATTAAAATAGTAAACAGTTTCTATGCTTTCTAATTTACAAATTTTCAATGAACAAATGTACAATTAGATCATAAGATTCTCCGTTGCTTTTATATTAACTGCACATAAAATCTATATGGTTGCAGATAAGCTGTAGAGCTAACGTAAGCAATTAATTATTCGTTTTGGATTGTATATAACGCTTTAATTATTTAAAAGACGTTGTTTTTCAAAATGTTTGTATCTCTAATGTACACCAAATAAATAAATAAATCCATTTTCAGATCGTTTTTAATTTACGAAAACATCCACAGATATTGGGCCTTCGAAAGTTAAAGAAGTTTTTATTTTATTTATGTGTTTCTTTTCTGCAGATTAATTTTTTGGTTATTTTTGCCTATATCCAAATTCTAAAATTACAAACTGAAAGTAAAAATGTGGAGTATTAAAATAACAAACAATTTTAATGCATTCTAATTTGCGGATTTACAATTAGCAAAAAGTGGACAATTAGGTAATAACGTTCTCTGTTGCTCTTTATATTTATTGGATATGTTTATTTTAACATCATTTTTAATTTTTGAACATATCGGTAGATATTAGGTCTTCGAAAGTTAAAAAAGTTTTTACTTTTTTTTTAGGATCTTATCATAAATGTGTAGCTTGTTGAAAACGTTTGCTAGCTTTAATCTATAAATTTGTAGAATTGAGGACATGTTCTATATTGTTGTGGTATATTCACTTTTTTGGTAACCGTTGCTTTTCCGAAGTCTAAAATTACAATCTGTAACTGAAAATGTTGAATATTAAAATAACAAATATTTTTCCTAATTCTAATTTACACAATTACAATGAACAACAAATGTACAGTTAAATCATAAGGTTCTCTGATGTTCTTACCTAATTATTGATATGACCATTTTTAAATCCTTTTTATTTTCGAAAACATCGGCAGATATTAGGTCTTCGAAAGTTAAAGAAGTTTTCATTCTTTTTTTAGGATTGTATTATAAATATGTGTCTTTTTGAAAACGTTTGCCAGCTTTATTCAAGAAATTTCCGAAATTGAGAAGAGATTCTATATTGTTGTGGCATGCAGAATATTTTTTTGGTAACCTTTGCCTATTTCCAAAGTCTAAAATTGTAATTTGTAAACTGAAAATGTTGAATATTAAAATGAAAAACAGTTTTTATGTTTCTAATTTAGGCATTTACAATTAACCAAAAATGTACAATTAGATCATAACGTTCTCCATTGCTCTTATCTTATTTATTACATATATTAATTTTTATATCCTTTTTAATTTTTGAAAACCTGGGCAGATCGGCTTCGAAAATTAAAGTTTTTATTTTTTTTTTAGGATATTGTTGTTGTTGCCGAGTATTAAAATAACAAATCGCTTTTTATCGTTCTAACTTACGCATTTATAATTAACACAAATGTACAATTAAATCATAACGCTATCTGATGATCTTATCCTATTTATTGGATATGTCCTTTTTTTGATACTTTTTAATTTTCGAAAACATGGCCAGATGTTAGGACTTCGAAATATATATATTTTTTTTAATGATTTATGATAATTGTGTCTCTTGGTTATCAAGAAATTTGTGAAATTGAGAACAGATTCTATTTATAATGTTATGGTGGATTCACTTTTTGGTTACCTTTGCCTATTTCCATTAGGCTAACTAGGCTATAGCCTAAGGGCGCTCAGGCAGTGAGGTTGCCGCGAGCACGGCGCGGCGCGGCGGTGCGGCGACGCCCGATCCTCTAAAATATTCCAAAGTTCAAATTTCTCGCACTATGAAGGTAATAATATTTTGATTTTACTAGGTAACTTTTATTATGTCGATGTGGTGCAAAAAATACAATAGAAATCTTTATCGGAGTGACGCTTCGAGTTCCACCAACGCCAAAAAAAATTGGTGCTTCTAGTTTAAAAACAAAAATCGGTATATCCTTCCAAACCAATCACATCACCGCAAAGGAAGCCAACAGTGACACTGCGAGCGGCCGCTGCACGCGCCCACTTTACTTTTAGAAAATAAATATTTTTCAACAAAAAAACGCCGCACCCTACCCCACCCTCGCAAAAAGGCGCTAGGCAGTCGGGACTTGAGGCATAATTTTGCGATGTTGTCAAGTTTGTACGGATAGAATATTTATATTTTTAAAATTTATTAGATGTAGTATGCATGAGAACGACATCACAAAACAAGTGTTTTCAGAAATCTTCGAAAAAACCTCCAAGGAAGCAAAGCGACAACAGCTTAAAACACTAATAGAGCACAAAACCATATGAAAGGCACTTTAAGTCAACAAAAGGTGACAGACCTATCCATTTTACCCATTGAATCCGAACTGGTCCAAACATTAGACTTTTGTCACATTATTAACGAATTTGCTTCAATGAAATGTCGAAAAAGAAAGTATTTTTTTTTCAATAGACTTTGGTTGGGATAAACAAATGCTTTTATTATTGCTTAAAACCATAAAGAAGGGTGTGGTATTTTAATTAACCACTTTTAATGGACTGTATAACATAGGGTGGTGAGAGAAATTGAAACATGTATTCGGTATTGATATAATTTAATAATGCAGGTGTAAATTGCATTTAAATATAATGGAGATAAATAAACAGTGTTTTCTATGTTAAATAGAAAATATATATGTACAATTCTTAGACTAAAACTTTCAATCACTCATCATTCGTTCAAGTATAAAACTGAAATTACAAAAGGTTTCTTAAAATTAGAAATGTCTACTGAAGAGTCTTAATTGTTTGATTTAAAAATTAGTTTTTATCTTTCTTATTTTAATACTTCGTTCTCCAACTTAGCAACTTTCACACAGCATACCTTTTCACTTTGACTGCTTTACCTGCCTTGCTTTATAGGAATTCGACCAGGAATGTCAGTCTGCCTTCCGCCATTTTATATTCCAATTTCCAACGGGAACGGGGACGCTATCGTTTCTGACTTCGAAGAATTGCTTTAAAAAAGCTCAAAAGGAGGTCTTTGTCCAACCTTGGACAAAGATAACTGAGGTGCACGAAATATTCTCTAATATTTGTGCATACAAGAGAAATTGGCCCAAAAAGGAATTTGACCTTTTGGTGCGAAGAGGCACTTGCTAGAGCTCGGTGGAACGACCGATACAGCAACGTGGAGCGTTTGCAGAGCACTAACTTGAATGTCTTTCTTCGAGCGAGTCGCCTGCTGGCGCCACGATCAAATAAAAAGTGGGGATTTGGCGCTTTGCCGAATTCATTTGAAATTACAAGGGTAGAAGCTGTTTTCTTTCTTTATTTGACAGACTGATTGTTCACAAGGCTGACGGAGACAAAAATACATTGACTTTAAAACGATTACAATCGTTTTCCATTACTAGTGAAAGTTGGCTCTATTGTAATCGGTTATATTTACAGCACTGGTGTACAGGTTCGAATTAAGGGATCGTCCGTCTAGGGTTGGACTAAGGGGTTTTGAAGAACTTGACATTTGCTGATTTAAATGTACAAATTGGGTTGGTCCCGGGGTGAAATAAATATATTAATGGATTTATTATTGCTCATTCATTCTACATACATACAGGGTGTTATCACCAAACTATACGGTGAAAAACGATAGTTTCTACACGTGTTGGGGTGTTTCCCCAACATATTCCCCCGCCATGAAGATCCCATCTTCATTAACGAGAAAGAGAGAGTAAACACTCCAACTGAGAAATAAATGCAATCTATTTACAAAACAAACAAAATAATACTTCTTTAAGAATTAAAGGGAACGACGGCAACACCGCCTGAGGCTTATTCTATTTAGAAGCACAAACAGAATAATACTTCTTTAAGTATTAAAGGGAACGACGACAATACCGCCTTGACTTATCAACAAACAGAGGATACTTCTTTAAGTATAACGGGAACGACGGCAACACCGCCTTGAGTTTACTAACATACAAATGAGATAATCCTTCTTTAAGTATTGAATGGAATGACGGCAACACCGCCTTGGCTTTTCGAGACACGCAGAAATCTAACACGCATTGCATTACACGCAAAGAGGTCTAAAAACAAGCTGAAAGAAAGCGCGTTAATAGGGAGGGCACTTCGCGAAGTACAACATTCAACATAATCTCAAATTACATTAACTCATCAATCATTGAGTATTGTCATACTCGGGCAAAAGAGGGTAACACTTGCTTATGATACAAACGATGATTCCGTTTTCTAACACTAGAGAATGAGTCATACAGCTTTTTATGCTCAAAAGGTGGCATGAGGGGTAATTTAACTAAATTATTGAGAGAGTGTTGTTCAGTGGATTGAACAAACAGAGAAACACCGCCGTACACGTCTCTACGTGCAGGGTTGTTAACACTAAGAGGAATTGAACGCTTGTTCACACATATATCACCGTACATATCTCTATGTGCAGGATTATCAAAACTGAGAGGAGGAGTTGAACTATTATTCAAACATACACCACTGTACACGTCTCTACGTGCAGGGCTATATACACTAACATGAGTTGAACTATTGTTCAAACGAGGATTGAAAACAGGAGCGTTTTCTGCAATTACCCATCCTAAATGAATATTTTGCAAGACAGGGAGGTTCTTACCTAAACTATATACACCATTTAACATCAAATCGTAGTAGAGATCAGCACCGATCAACATATCGATGTCTGATGGGGAAGCATAATGCGGATCACTTAACCTAAACTGACTGGGGATATTGATTTTATCTTTATCAATGGGGACTTGCGGGAGTTTGCAAGTTATATTGTCTAGTACAGCACAAGTCAACTTAAAATTTCTGTTATGATACACATTAGAGTATAGTCTCAAATCAACCATCTTATTTGATTCCATACTTCCTTGAGAGATTCCACTTATATGAAGTGATTTGTTGTAGGGAACGTAGTTTAACTTTAACGAGCTGATTGGTTACAAAAGAGTTCTGGCTTGCAGAATCTAAGAGAACTTTTGCTTGAACAGGACGTCCATTCGCAGCAAACAGAGTTACACGAGCAGTAGCTAACAACACATGAGAATTATTATTCGAGAGAGTGGATAAGTTTAATGAATGTGTATCTTGTGACTGACTTTCTGCACTTGCATTGAAACGAAGGCCTCTATTCTGAGGTATCAAAGGGGGAGCTCTATTTAGAGATATCTGAGGGAAACACCTATCTTGAGGTATTTGAGGGGGTCCTCTATTTTGAGGAGGCAGGGTATCATGCTCTTGAAATAGACATGACTGACTTCTGTCGAGAGAGTGCCTATTAATAGGCTGATCATTTTGAATACCATGGGCTGCTGAGTTTTGATTATCAGAAACATTATCTTGAAAAGAGGGAGAACTATGGCCATTGAAACCATATTGAGGTGTGTGTACTTGAGAATTATGCAAAAGAGTATGATGTTTTTGAGCACACAAAGAACATCTTCGAGTGGAGGTACATTTACTTCTCGAGTGACTAGTACCGAGACAGTTAAAGCAAAGTCTTTTACTTTCTACTAATTTCTGGTTATCAAGCAAGTTTAACTTTTTAAATTTATCACAAGAGTATATTTTATGAGAGTTTTGTTTGCAAAAACTGCACAGAACTGATTTGATTTGTTGCCTGACATGCAACGAGACTCCTTTTGTAGGATTTTTTTGAGTGCTGTCTACAGAAGACAAGTTTTCTAATATAGTACACCTTTTGTGTAAAAAATCAAGAAATTGAGTGAGATTTGGCAACATGGTAATATCTCGCTCTGTCTCGAAGGGTTTAGGAGTGCCAAAATCTAATTTTTTCTCAAATAAATAAATTAAGAGAAATTCCCAGAGATCTTTGTGACTGTAGTTAAGATTATTAATTAAATCAAAATTTTTCTTTAGATCAGTTACAAATTGTCTTAAATTAGGACCAGTACATTTGACAACAGAGTCTATTTCTAACAGTGAGATGAAATGAGCATTAATCACTGATAATTTGTTTTCGTACCTTTCTTTCAATAAGTTAATTGCAACTTCAAAGTTATCATTCGTTGCGAGTAAGCTTTCAATGATTTTTAGAGGTTCGTCTCTCAAAAATGACTTTAAGTACATAAATTTTTGAATGTCATTTAGTGAGGTATTGTCTGTAATTAATGTATCAAACAATTGAATGAAAGAGTTCCACTCAGATATTTTACCATTAAAAGGATTGATCTTTATCTCTGGTAATCTTACAGAAGGGGGAGAGGGACTCTGATGAGCTACACTTTGAGAACTTGGAACCACTTGTGTGGGTATGGTTAACATCTTAATACGTTTTTGTATCTGAACTAATAAAGCATAACAAGTGTGTTCCACCTCCTCACGAACTTCAGTGTCAATCGTTTCATAACCAGCGATACACTCAATCGAGTCTTGAATTTCATTGTACTTACTGAGGGCAAGTTCTAATCCATTATGTCTTAAAATAAAATGATCAACTTCATTTTCAATGTCTGCATTTACTTGCATCCACTTACTTATTCGAGTTATTCTACCCTTGACACTGGTTCGCTGTGTTTTCAATTGTTCATATGTCATTGTGAAATATTTTTAAAAATACACAGTGCAAAAATATACAAATCTCAATATAAATGCAATATATCAACACCACATAAAAAACAGATATAAACAGTGCATATATAACAATATATCAATGAGGAAATAAACACATTACACACGTTTTTTTATTAACAGTCAATTACAGAGTTTCGTATCACTTACCACGAAAGTCTTTCACTTTTGGAGCAGCCCCTGGTAGTGTCTAGAGTCCTGCTGGTTGCAGGAAGTCCATCGATTTACAACAAAATGTTGCGACAAAGAGTTACAGTAAATACCTAATTCAATTTACAGTAAACAATAACTAACTACATCAATATGACAACAAAACAAATATTTTATATCCCTTTTTACACGTTTCAATTCAATATTTTTCGAAGGACCTAGAGAATTTAGCTCGAATGAGCTCAATTTTAATTACCCGGCTCGATCGGATCAAACTTATGGTCGGGATAAACAAATGCTTTTATTATTGCTTAAAACCATAAAGAAGGGTGTGGTATTTTAATTAACCACTTTTAATGGACAGTATAACATAGGGTGGTGAGAGAAATTGAAACATGTATTCGGTATTGATATAATTTAATAATGCAGATGTAAATTGCATTTAAATATAATGGAGATAAATAAACAGTGTTTTCTATGTTAAATAGAAAATATATATGTACAATTCTTAGACTAAAACTTTCAATCACTCATCATTCGTTCAAGTATAAAACTAAAATTACAAAAGGTTTCTTAAAATTAGAAATGTCTACTGAAGAGTCTTGATTGTTTGATTTAAAAATTAGTTTTTATCTTTCTTATTTTAATACTTCGTTCTCCAACTTAGCAACTTTCACACAGCATACCTTTTCACTTTGACTGCTTTACCTGCCTTGCTTTACAGGAATTCGACCAGGAATGCCAGTCTGCCTTCCGCCATTTTATATTCTAATTCCCAACGGGAACGGGGACGCTATCGTTTCTGACTTCGAAGAATTGCTTTAAAAAAACTCAAAAGGAGGTCTTTGTCCAACCTTGGACAAAGATAACTGAGGTGCACGAAATATTCTCTAATATTTGTGCATACAAGAAAAATTGGCCCAAAAAGGAATTTGACCTTTTGGCGCGAAGAGGCACTTGCTAGAGCTCGGTGGAACGACCGATACAGCAACGTGGAGCGTTTGCAGAGCACTAACTTGAATGTCTTTCTTCGAGCGAGTCGCCTGCTGGCGCCATCAAATAAAAAGTGGGGATTTGGCGCTTTGCCGAATTCATTTGAAATTACAAGGGTAGAAGCTGTTTTCTTTCTTTATTTGACAGACTGATTGTTCACAAGGCTGACGGAGACAAAAATACATTGAATTTAAAACGATTACAAACGTTTTCCATTACTAGTGAAAGTTGGCTCTATTGTAATCGGTTATATTGACAGCACTGCTGTACAGGTTCGAATTAAGGGATCGTCCGTCTAGGGTTGGACTAAGGGGTTTTGAAGAACTTGACATTTGCTGATTTAAATGTACAAATTGGGTTGTACCCGGGGTGAAATAAATATATTCATGGATTTATTATTGCTCATTCATTCTACATACATACAGGGTGTTATCACCAAACTATACGGTGAAAAACGATAGTTTCTACACGTGTTGAGGTGTTTCCCCAACAGACTTGTTTTAATTTTTATTAAGAGACGATTTTTATTATTGCAGCAAAAGTAAACTATCAAAAACATAAACATGAAGAGGGGCGCCGAGGACCGAGTCGCCTTGGACCCTTAATCCCGCCCTGTTCCAAAGACTGAAATTACAACCTGAACCTGAAAATGTTGAGTATTAAATTATCGAACAGTATTTATGCATTCTAATTTACGCATTTACAATTAACAAGAAATGTACAGCGTATCCCGTTTAAGAGGGGCCGATACCTTATCTCGAAAACTACGGGAGTTGCAAAAAAAATTAAATACAAAAGTTGTTCCTAGTACAATGACCTTCATTTTTTGTATTTTTGTAATCGTCACATTTTTATATACAGGGTGGACAAAGTTAATATTTTTTTAATGAAACACCCTATGCTTTATATACATTTTTGAATAACCCATTCAAAGATAAATTCAGCGATATATATGAGCATAGGTCTGTGATGCACCGTTTCGAACTTATTAGCAATTATCTTCAGAATTTATGCAGTTTTGTAATCGCCATGAATACGCAGCTGATTTTAACATTTAAAAATTTTATATGCCATTCTTTTCTACATGATAGTGCTTTTGATCAGTCAATGTTCCAATTCAAAATTCAGCATAAAACTAGGTACTGTTGCCAAGGTTCGCAAACTGTTACTGTTCGCATTTTTTTCAAATGTGCCATATGTTTGTATTTTTTAGTAGCCACTTTAATAGCAATTTCAATTATATGACATATTACGGGTCTCTGACTTACCGTTTTGGCTTAATTGCCAATTATTTTCAAATAATGCATACATTCTTTTACGGTCGTTATTTTTTTCCCAAAAATTTGCACCACATTTCTTAAAAAAAGTATATAGTTGAAAGACACAAATACAAAATTGATGTTATTGTTAATTTTGACCTTTTTGACATATTCATCACAATGAATGCAAGACAAACCACACTTCAGACATGTTTAAAAATTAACAATCATTATAAGCCATCTAAATTCCCATGAGTACAAAAGTTACAAGAAGCAGATTTTAACTTTAGACTCGAATTTTGCAAAATAATGGTGGATAGGCATTTTTTAGATAACATATTTCAAAATCTCATTTTGACCGATGAATCAATATTTACAACGTGTGCCGTGCTATTTAATAGAAAAAATAGGCATTATTGGAGTTCAGAAAATAAGAAATATGTTTTTGAACTAAACAAGCAGGGGCGAAGAATCGTGACAGTATGCTGCGCAATCTGGAGATCTAGAATTTTAGGACCCGTATTTTACCAACAAAATTTAACACCAGTACGATATTAAAACTTTTAAGAAACGAAATTCGGCCACTTATACATAATAATATTCCCCAAAGGGAGCATCCAAATTTAATTTGGCAGCAAGATGGTGCTCCTTACCATAGGAATGCTGAAATCGTTCGTTTTTTAAACGAAAATTTCAGAGAGTGGATTGGAACGGAGGAGGCAAGATTTAACCCCGATGGAACTTTTTGTGCGGCACACTGAAAGATATAGTTTACAAAGATAAACTGTTAATAGTTTTGGAAGTCCAGCAATGAGTTCGCGCGGCAATAAACTATCTGAATAAAACGAATTACGTCTCAATTGCCATAAAACATTTAGAAGTAGCATATTATACTACTTTTCAAAACGGCGGACATATCGAAAATCTATTTAATTAATTTTACTTGTAAGTAATACGCATTAGGGAACAAGGGAACGTTTGTAATTAGTGTTAATTTTTTGTTGCCATTTACGTCGACATTTAGTCGAATCATTTGAGAAATTTGGCAACATTGTGCAAAGCTTGATATTCTGTTTATCTTATGAACAATTTTGAATGTGTGCCTATTAAGCCAAAACGATAAGTAGAGATCCGTACTATGTTATATAATTGAAATTGCTATTAAAGTGGCTATTTAGAAGTCCAATAACATACAGAGTATCTCATTTAGGAAAATTAGAAAAGTATCATTTTGTGAAACGTGGCATCACCGCGTATTTTTAAAATATCTTTTAAATTTGATCATTGCCCAAAGAAAAGCAGAAAAGCTTTCAATATATATATATATATATATGAATTTGTCTTTGAAAGAGCTATTCAAAAATGTATAAAATATAGGGTGTTTCATTTAAAAACATGTAAAAAAGTGACGATTAAAAAAATACAAAAAAAAAATAAAGATCATTTTACTAGGAACAACTTTTGTATTTTGTATTTTTTTTGCAACCCCGGTAGTTTTCGAGATAAGGTATAGGCCCCTCTTAAACGGACCACCCTGTACAATTAGCAATCAAATGTTAAAAGCTATACATGAATTTACAAATGCAATGCCATGCCATGATTACAAATCCTCTATAAATTCATCTACTGTATAAGATTTTAACTGTCCGGTTTTGGTTGTTATTGGGGGTTCTTCGCAGATAGATGCGATTTTTCGTAGACCTTTGGTATTTGAGATTTAAAGCGGTTTTGAAAATATCTTTTTGGCCTCACTCGAACCTTAGTTGTGCTCTAACTTATTGGAAAAGTAAAAATTGTAACCTATAGTTTTTACGTAGATTTCAGTGGGGTACTTACATTTTTGTAATCGCAAGAATTTCTGAGATATTACGCAAATAAATGAATTTTGAATTGTAGCACTATGTAGATATATTTTTTCATAGTTGACTCGGTTCCGTCATATTCTTTTCACATATGTTATGTTATAGTTATTTCTAATGGAGCCATTAAATCAGAACTTTCTTAAAATCTGAATTTTTTTTTGTATTAGACTTTGAAGGATCACTATAAAAACATTTTTTTGCTATTTCATTTTTAAAAAATTGAAGATGAACCAACACTATTAGGGTTTTTAACTGTTGCGATAAAATAAAAAAATAGGTGTGTGCTTAAAACCGCACGACAGAACTGAAAACTTCAGCACAGCGATATTAAAAACTATATAAAGTTAAAAATATTTCACACGCGGTAGAAAAACTAAACTAAATCGAACTAAATCAAGCGGTCACTCATCCAAGTACTAACCACGCCCGGCGTCGCTTAACTTCAGTGATCGGACGAGAACTACTTTTTACTTTTTACTCTTAACAAATATGTAGCAACTGTGTTCTGTCTCATCCTCTCGCAGGCTACATCCTAAAGATCTATTTTTACTGTTGCTTTTTCGCTTCGTCGAGTCTCAAATCATACCCGTGCTAAAGAAGTTTTCATTTAAAAAAATTAGTCACAAAACATACAAACAACCGGCATATAATTCTGATGGTCTTTACATATTTAATCATTGTAGTAGATGCAGACGTTCCTTGTTCCTTTGTCTCCTTTACGAGGGCGTATGCTGGACCTTCCATCTCCACGGTTGCGTTTTGCTCTACATTGGAACCCTGATTTAAACTTGCTGGTTCCTGAATATCAAGAAATACACAACTTCCTTCCCTTATTTGATTTAAAACGGAATCAATTTATCTTCTTCTATTTATTTGTGGCTTCATCAACTTTAAAGCTAAGTTTCGTAAATAGTCACGCGGACAACATTTTCAGTGGGATGACCCAACTGATGTGGAAAAGTACATTTATTTTTGCGACGTTGCACAAATCAAAGAAAATAGTAAGAGTCCATCTTCCACTGTTCCTTGAAACATTATATTCTGAACCACACATTTGGCCAATAACATCCAGAACATATTTAGTCTGATTGTAATCTATTATTACCTTGATGGCTTTATTAGTATCTTGGCAGAGTTTGTCATCTAAATATGTCGTGGTTAATATCAGTTTTTTTTTTGGGAAAATTGAAACGAACTGCTACCAAGTTGTCTTCGAGTAACATTTACCTGTTATGGAGGAATTTCTCTCTTATTTTTCCTCAGAGATCTTAACACAACAAGTTTATAATCATTTTTTAGTTTATGTACTAGAGGTATATTGGAAAACCTGTTGCCCATGGCAGTCTTGGGAAATGTTCCTCCAACTACTTTTACATGGCGCTTGACAGCTTCTGATGGTCTATGCGAAAAACGGAAAGATTCTTCCGGCTGAGTTCCTGCATTAACTTCCATATTCAAGTTATGCGTATTATTCGAATCTACTAAAACAATAATCTTGATTTTATAATTTGTAGGCTTTGATGAAATATATTGCCTGAAACAACACATATCACGAAATGCAACAAGGTGTTTATCAATAATTGTCAGATTTAGATTTCTACAATGGATATCTTTCACTTCTCTAAGAGCTCTGGCTCCAGAGTGTACACATTTCAAAGATCTTCCTTATAGCCGTCAATGCATCGGTTTGTCATCGTCTTGACGAGTATTTATGTCATAAAAGCGTGAGCACTGCAAAAGAAAGTGAACTGAATTATATGACATTGTATCTGATCTTAAAAATTCTTCCATATTCAGTCGTAACGATTTGTAAATTCCAAAAAGTACTCTGATTTTACATGTATCGATCGGTTGGTGGTGTATGTCTTTGACGTTGAAATTTGCAACTTATTTTTTTATCTATGTAGATGTTGATTAAGTTCACTATGATTTCGGAAATACTGTCAGTAAAAAAGATTTGAAATATTCTAGAATATATTCTGCTTAAAGTGCTTTAATTCCAAGGGACCAGCAACCATTCAAGAATGGTTGCTGCTCTCGGACAGATCCCGCGGAACAAACTCCATTCGCGTGATTAAATGAGCCACTTTAGTTCATCATAGATATATAATATACTATTTAAAACCAAGTAAAACAACTGGATTCAGTCACAATCAAGATGAAACTACACTTGAACTGAAGATGAGCTTGTCGTACTTCCGGCACAAGCGACGTTTGCACACAATTGATGACTTGGGTACATCCAGTTCAATGTAGCAAAGACCCAAGCAACCACGTTTACCAAGAGGGCCAATACGGAGCGGCGGGCCCTGACATCATTATGGCCACTCCCTCATCCTCGTCAATCGGACTGCTGGGTGTCTCCGTCAAGAGCAATATGTCCTGGCATGACCAAGTTGCTAACATCGCAAAATCAGCCTCCCAGAAGCTGGGTGCGCTATTTCGCAACAAAAAACTGTATACACCGCAGCAGTGGCTCTTGCTCTACAAAGCGCAAATAAGACCGTGCTTAGAATATTGCTTGCACATCTGGGGGGCCGCATCAAAGCATACCCTAAAGCTGCTGGATTCCATTCAGAAAAGAGCTGTGCGTCTCGTCGGCGACCCGGAATCTGGATAGTCCTGAACACCGCAGACATGTGGCCGAGATGTCCCTATTTTACAGATACTTTCACGGCAGATATTCCCAGGATTTGGCCCGCTTCATCCCGCATCTAACAGCGCTTGTCAGACAGTCACGACAGACGGCAAGAGCGCACCATTTCGTCGTACAACTGGAAACACCTACTATGCTGGGGTTTGGAACCTTCGGCAACATGCACTAAAACGGAGTTTTATCCACAATACCGAAACAGAATTATTGCACTCGACGCGCATTTCGCTAACCATGCTAGCATCATCAGGAGATGATTAAAACACCTAGAACATTGCTTTACAAGAACTTCTTTGTCTGGCGCACTGAATCGCTGTGGAACTCATTCCCAACACATCTGTTTCCCCCTAATTATAACCTACAACTATTCAAGAACCGCACACACACCGCTCATCGAGCGCCATAGGATATCCCTTTAGTGGGTGTGCCACTGCCATAAAAAAGAAAAACCAAACCCAGGGTTAACACGCAACAAGTTAAAAGATCTGTAAGGCCCGATGATATCTGCTAGATTTACTAGCAATGCTAAATTTTCTACAGAAATATTTTTTGCTAGAGGTGACGAGGTCCTTTGTTTATAATCTTAAAGTACCTACAGCCAATTGTGACATCTAACATCTAACGATAATAATGGTACATAATATCACTAATTTATCTGATGAGAACTATCCTGCATAGTTAAGTATATTTATTATTCCGCATACACAAACAGATCGGACATAATATGTATTTTGCGTAATAACAACATAATAAATGCAGCTGTTTCCTCACTTTACCCTTACCAAAAAACTAAACTAACTAATTTCTATACCAACAATCTCTTCATCATCATTAAATATTTTTCTAAATCAACTAGTAGTTATGATAACGTTTTACTCTCTGTATCTATACTACTGTATTGCGTTCAAGAATTTCAGCAAGTCAAAGAAGCAATAGACTTTTAAATTAATCTTGTCAACCTTATTGACTTCAATGTTATACGACCTGGACATATAGTTTTTATACTTCAATAAAGCCGATTATTTAGCATAAATGAATATGTTTAGCATTACTGGTAATAAATAGATGTTTTTTTTACGTATCAGACGGGCAATAATGGCAATTTATATTTTTTTCCAATATATGACTCTTTTGATTCGTATCCAAACGGAAACTATAATTGAAGCAATTTATATACGAGTAGATTGGCATACTTGATATACATAGTTTATATTTGAAATACATATTAGAATATAATAATAAGAAGTAGTTTACCTTACAAATGTTTGCCTCTTTCTCAACATCTGTTTATAATCTATATAGATAAGGTT
>MU182246.1:415184-439660 GCA_016904865.1 Pissodes strobi
TTTTTTTTATAATGTAATGTTACACAACGTACTTAGTATATAGGACTTTGACTTGTACATCCATATATTTGTATGGCTTAAGTATCATTAAAGAAATACAAATACAAATACAAATGACAAAAAAAAATAAGCTTTCTTTGTATCAATAAATATTTTAATTTCTCATATAAATATAACCCGGTCTAGGGGAGAAGTGGCATGAGGTATGTAATGTATATCATATTAAAATTTTCAACATTCACGTAACTGGCACGCCGTAGTCAATCGATACATCTGCAGGAGTTAATTTCAACTATTTTCAACTCCGAGATGACACAAATAAAATAAAACTAACTTTTAAAAAATCATACCAAATGTTGTGTCGCCAGCTCCCGGACTATTAGCCGAATTTCATATTTGTGTGTATAGGTGTGATATGAATCTACAACAATTATTTTGTACGAAAATGTACTTACTTTCACAAAAAAATATATTAGACACAAAATATGCTAAACTATGTAAAAAAATCAAAATGACATTCATGACAATGCATATGAACGAAAAAAAGGTAAAATATGCTATAATGGGTAGTGTTGTAATAAGATTCATGGCTCTACAAAACTATTCTTAACATGGCTATATCGATATCACTAATAGATAATAGTATATTATATACCTAGGTTGAGAAGTAAGCCATTATTTACCGAGCACATTTATATCCTGAGGCGCGTAGCGCCGAAGGATATAATGTGCGAGGTTAATAATGGCCTTCTCAACCGAGGTATATATAGAATTTTTTTTACTACTAACACTGATATATTGCCATATTTGATTCGATTTGATTTTTATATTAGTCATTTTCTACTTATTTTTCAAATAGTTCGAAATATCAGGTAGCCTGGAAGTTCAGTTGTCTAACTGACAGATATCGTAACATAATCTCCTGACAGCTCCATACATACAAAGTACCTTCTTTCCATCTAAATTTTGACAAAATCGCATTATTAATGAGAATACTATGGGGAGTCATGAAAAGTGAGTCATACTGTATATAATTTTTTTACTAATAGCACTGATACAATCCTTATCATTATTTGAATTGATTAGATTTTGAAATTAATCATTTCCTACTCATTTTTCAAATAATCCGAAATGACAACTAGTTGTCAAACTAACAAGTTGAAACTTAAATGACATTTTCCGTTTCATTATTGACCTAGGTTTTTTTTAATATTATTATTTACCTAGGGTGAGAAATGTTACTTCTCATTTGACGAATGGAGTAAATAATGGTGATTTATCATGTTAGTAGTAAAAAAAATCCTTTTTATGTATTCTAGTTTCATTAGAGTCAATAAATAAGACTTAGTGTCGATTTATACCTTGGAACACGGACCAAAACGATCCTATATATATTACAGATTAAAGTGGCGTAAGAGGCAAATAGTTGCAACAAAAATATGAAAATATTAGACATAAAAAGTGCCAAATTATGTAAAAAAATCAAAATGGCATTCATGACAATGCCTATGAATGAAAAAAGTAAATTATGTTATAATGGGTAGTGTTGTAATGAGATTCATGCCTCTACAAAACTATTCTTAACATTGCTATATCGATATTAGTAATAGATAAAATCCTTTGTATGTATTCTAATTTCATTAGATTCAACAAATTGGACTTAGTGTCAATTTATACCTTGGAACACAGACCGAAACGATCCTATATATTACAGATTCAAGTGGCGTAAAAAACAAATAGTTGCAACCAAAATATAAAAATAATATGAAAATAATAGACACAAAAAGTGCTAAACTATGTAAAAAAGTCAAAATGCCATTCATGACAATGCCTATAAACGAAAAAAAGGTAAAATATGTTATAATGGGTAGTGTTGTAATGTGATTCATGTCTCTACTAAACTATTCTTAACATTACTATATTGATTTTATCTATATAAAATCCTTTTTATGTATTTTAGTTTTATTAGATTCAATAAATTGGACTTAACGTCAATTTATACCTTGGAACACAGACTGAAACGATCCTGTCTATTAGAGATTCAAGTGACGTAAGAGGCAAATAGTTGCAACCAAAATATAAAAATAATATGAACAGAGTTTCAGTTTTTTTCAGTTTTTTGGCCAATTCCTAACGCTTCTAGCAAATAGATAATAATTATAGATCTATTTATGAAATTGTGATCGGTTTTGATGGAACTATATTTTATATATTAGGTTTTTGGACATTAGATATAAAACACATTTGTCCAAAAAATCTGATTTGTATATTAAACAAAATTAGGCTCTTCCACAATAAGTTAGC
Organism: Pissodes strobi; assembly: GCA_016904865.1. Classification (NCBI taxonomy): domain Eukaryota; kingdom Metazoa; phylum Arthropoda; class Insecta; order Coleoptera; family Curculionidae; genus Pissodes; species Pissodes strobi. The sequence continues at coordinate 417,489 of MU182246.1, forward strand.
ATAGTATAGTTCCGGTAAAATAGTATTTTTCATTCATAACTTAGCTTTATACCCATCAATGTCTCGATTATTACTACGGAAAAACCCATTGAATTTGATTACATAATGCGGTCAGGATGTAAGACAAAAACCTTTTTAAAACTTGGGCGTTCTAGATCATATATTAGATAAATATCGATTAATATTGGGCTTGTGATTGAAAGCGACTTCCTCCTAATATATTTATTTGCCAAAATATTTGATTAGAAAAAATATTTAATTACTTCGAACATCCGGTGCCGGTGGGGACTTTTGAATCTATGCGGCAGTAAGAAATAGCCTAAAAGGAAATTATCAATATTATATATGACAGAAAGGAAAGTGTTATGCCGAAGATGAAAATGATAACCTAAACATAGTGTTATATTTTAAATGCAATCAAATAATATTTTGGTTAATAATAACGGCAATTACCTTAATTTTTAAAAATTCCTCGATTTCTATTCAAAGTACTGCGACCGTATTTCAGTGGCCATGAAGAAGGTACATAAGGTTATAATAAACCACAAGCAGCTTTCTTACAAAATTAAACCAGTTCGAGAACTTACACAAAATAATATGCAACAGCAACGTTTTAAATTTTCTGGTGAAATTTTGCGGCTCATTCAAGATCATCCAGATTTAGGAAGCAAAATTGTTTTCACTGATGAGGCAACTTTTGCCACTAGGTACAAAACGCAGAAAATTCTCATTATTATCAAGTTGTAGAAATACAGTGGTCTTACGTCTGGGTATCGCACACAACATGGATGGAGAATGAATTCTTCAAGACACACGCACTGGCCAAAGGTATTTTTTTAGAAAACTAATCGAAAATTAACTACAAAATATCCAAAATCGTCATATTTGGACAACTCACCCTCATACACTGTTTCGTCTGGGTGGTAGTTAACTTTCTAAATAGAAGCCTGGATCTAACACCGCTAGATAATTTTATGGACATACCCGCACTGAATTGGATGCTTCTGTTTTCCTAGTTTTCCAGCGAAGCCGAAGATATATGGGAACTCACTCCCTGGACATCTGTTTCCCCTTAATTCAATGGCATGGCAAAAGCCACCGCACCTACAACTGTAAATGTAAACCTGGGATTCAAAAATCTGGTGTGTATATTTACCCCCTGGGGCAGCTATGCCTACTCTTGTTTTACAGCCAAGCTGGAGTGGGTTGGCGGTGATTTGGGTGATAATATTATACTCGTGTATGGTGATATGAATCGTTTCACTGTACAATGGTATAAAACTGTGAATAACTCATTTCTATTGCCCTGTAGCATACTAAATAATTATTCAGATCTGATAAACATTTTATCTTTTTCTGCTCTTATGCAATTTAATTGTTTAAAAAATAATATTAACAGAACTGTAGACTTAATATTATGTAATGGTGATAGTAACATAAGTGGCCAAATGCACCTGTTCAACCCTTATTGTAAATGAGGATCAATCAATCTTGCAATTGAAATGATATTTTCTGTTTTAGCATTGAAAATGTTTCTGTTATCCTAGTACAAATAATATCGAGTAGAGTCACTCAGCAAAATCGATTTGATGTCTTTGCATCAAACGCAAAAGCCACCGCATACCTGCAGCACGGTATAAATCAGCGGACAGTCTGTCGGGAGGTATTCAAAAAGTATTCTCTGCAGCAAAATTATTTCCTCGGTTACTATTTCAATGACTAACGTCTAGCCGCTACCGGCAACTGGCTATCCCGGTGACTATACCTAGCAAGTTAGCTAGACGACCCCCGTTACGCTTTATCTTCAATTATATAAACACACAAGCGTCTAGAGATCAGGCGATTAGACCTTTTAGGCGATCTGGTCTGTAACATTCATGAACCTCTGACGGGAACTGAATATCCATGGTATTATTATGGCTTTGCATGGCCCTCCGCTCGCTTCGCTCGCTGCGTGGGCTCAAGACAAGGAAACTAACCAAGTGCTAACCAAAACTAACCCAAGGCTACCCCAAACTAATCCAAAATCAAGAAAAAAACAATAAAAAACAATAAACAAAACATCTGTCGCCACCGACGGGAATCGAACCCGCAGCGCCCGGATGACAACAAGCACGCTACACCACCGAGGCGTTGCAGAAATTTTACTAGAACGTAGCGACATGAATTCGTTTCGCCGCATCGAAAATTATGCACATTTACTTTACAGTCGCGCTATAAAATTTGCGATGGATAGTCAGATGCCGTCAGCGGCTAGACGTTATTATTTCAACGCGACCCGCTAGTACATAATGTCAGGGCGTTTGCACACTGACGGTATACATTCCCTCGTAGCCGAGTTACCGCGCGCCACGAACCAGATTAATCCGGTTCGCTCCGACGGCAAACACTGTCGGCAAAACTGGAAATTTGTCTCCACTGAACCTACCGTATATTTATTTATACCGTGGTATGGGGCCTCAAATCGTGAAAAAGTGCATGACGTCATACGCGTGAGAGATCGTGTTAGTTTGTTTATTTAAACTTAAATTCGATTATAACGTATCGGAATCGGTTCAAATGACTAGAGTAAATTGGAACTAACTGCAACTAACCGAAAGTTTATTAAACGACTAACCAAATCTAACCAAAAGCACCGAAACGGGCTAAAACGTATCGAAATAGATTAAAAATATTGAAGTAAGTTAAAACTTACGAATTTTGTTGCCTAACCAAAACTAACAAAAATAATTATAAAATATGGGAACCGGTTCAAATGACTAAAATAAATTGGAACTAACTGAACGTCACCGAACGTATCGAAATAGATTAAAAATATTTAAGTAAGTTAAAAGTAACCCAAATTAACCGAATTTTGGTGACTAACCAAAACTAATCAAAAACATTAAAATTGATTATAACGTATCGGAACCGGTTCAAATGACTAAAATAAATTGAAATTAACTGAGACTAACCGAAAGATGATTGAATGACTAACCAAAAGTAACTAAAAGCACCAAAACGAGCTAAAATGTATCGAAATAGATTAAACAAGTTAAAACTAATCCAAATTAACCGAATTTTGGTGACTAACCAAAACTAACAAAAAACATTAAAATTGCTTATACGTATCGGAACCGGTTGAAATGATTAAAATATATTGGAACTCACTGAAAGTAAGCGAAAGATGATTGACTGACTAATCAAAACGAACTAAAAGTAACTAAAAGCACCAAAACGGGCTAAAACATTTCGATATAAATTAAAAATATTGAAGTATTTAAATCTAACCCAAATTAACCGAATTTTGGCGATGAACCAAAACTAACCAAAAACATTAAAATAGCTTAAAACCAACCGGAACCTTTTCAAATGACTAAAATACGTTAAAACTAACTTAACTTTACCGAATGTTGATTGAACGACTAACCAAAACTAACCAATAGTCACTAAAATCATCAAAACGGGCTAGAACACATCGAAATAGATTAAAAATATTGAAGTAAGTTAAAATTAACCCAAATTAATCGAATGTTGGTGACTAACCAAAAGTAACCAGAAACACCAAAAAGGGCTAAAACGTATCGGAACAGATTAAGAATATTAAAATAATGAACTAACCCAAATAAACCGAATTTTGGCTACTAACTAAAATTAACCAAAAACGTTTGAATTGGTTATAACGTTTCGGAACTGGTTTAAATCAGTCAAATAAATTTAAACTTACTGAAAGTAACCGAAAAATGACTGAATAACCCACCAAAACTAACCAAAAGTAACTAAAAGCACCAAAACGTGCTAAAACGTATCGAAATAGGTCAAAAACATTGAAGTAAGTTAAAACTAATTCAAATTAACCTTATTTTGGTGACTAACCAAAAATAACCAAAAGCCCTAAAATCAGTTATAACGTATCGGAACCAGTTCAAATGGCTAAAATGAATTAAAACTAACTGGAATTAGCCAAAACTTAAGTGATCAACTAACCAAAATTTACCAAAAGTAAACAAGGCCCCAAAATTAGCTAAAACATATCGGAACAGATTAAAAATATTAATGTAAGTTGAAACGCACTTAAATTAACCGAATTTTGCCGACTAACTAAAATTAACCAAAAACATTAAAATTGGTTATTACGTATCGGAACCGCTTCAAATTACTAAAATAATTTAAACCTGACTAAAGCTAACCGAAAACTGATTGAATGACTAACCAAAACTAACCACAAGTAATCAAAAGCACCAAAACGCGCTAAAACGTATCGGAATAGGTTGCAAAAATTAAAGTAATTTAAAACTAACCCTCACGAATCGAATTTTTGCAACCAACCAAAACTAACCAAAAAGATTAAATTTGATTATAACGTATCGGAGTCGTTTCAAATGACTAAAATAAATTTGAACTAATTAAAACTAACGGAAAGTTGATTGAACGACTAACCAAACGTAACTAAAAATAATCAAAAGCATCAAAACGGGCTAAAACAAATCGGAAATTATATAATCATCGATTTTCCTATCTAAAAGTCAAGGGTAATTTTTTAGGTCTTCATGTCTGCATCTATTTTTATTTATTTTTGCACGTTTTTTTATTTATTTTTGTTTTAATTATCATAATGTTTAATATTATTTTTAAAAATGCATTTCTTTAATTATATATATTATAAACACTAGTGTTTCTATTTTTACTTTTTTAAACTCTGGTTTAAGAAAGTATTTGAATTTCAATACAAATCACATTTTTGCGTTTTTATTCATCATTTTCAATGTCTCCCCGGTTGCATCTTTGCGAAGGACTGCGAATTTTTTATGTTGGAAACCTAAAAGACCTAAAAATCATTACGTAAATTCTAAGAGGGCGTACTATCCTTTAAAAATGATTTAAAGAATACTCCTTGGGCATTTTTTTAAACATATCGATAGATGATAACCTGGAAACGTTTTATCAAGTTCAAAATGATATAATTCACGAAAGAGTTCTGATTAGCCTTAAGAGCGGCACCTTTCCCACTTATTATTCAGCAACTCTCAAAGTAATTAAAGGAAAAAACAAATTCTACAAAGAATGGAAAGCTTACAGGAATATAAATGATTTAAATACATTTCAACTTTTGAGATGTCGATCCAAAAAACTTATTAGCACTGATTTATTAAATTATGTTAACTATATAGAAACAACTACGTTGGGGTTTGGAACCTTCGGCAACATGCACTAAAACCAGAGTTTCATCCACAATACCGAAACAGAATTTTTGCACTCGACGCGCGTTTCGCTAACCATGTTAGCATCATCAGGAGATGAATGATTAAAACTAAAAACTAAAACTTTTTGTTTTAATCATCTCCTGATGATGCTAACATGGTTAGCGAAACGCGCGTCGAGTGCAAAAATTCTGTTTCGGTATTGTGGATGAAACTCTGTTTTTAGTATATAGAAACAGAAATTCCAAATAATGCTAAGACATTTTGTAAACAGAAAAAATGCTGTTATACCCTCAAAAATGAAATATAATGATGTAGTTCATTTGGTGTTCATTTGGAACTTAGTAATTTGATTGCGGAGTATTTTGAGACCATGTTTGTAAAAGCAACCAATGTAACTGTTACTAGTTATTCTCATAACGCGAATAGTAATTACTTCAGTTTCATTGCACTTATTCGGGATGAAATATAAGCTGCTGGAGAGCGTAGATCTAAAAAAAACGGTGCAGGGCAAGATGGCATTCCATCTTCTCTTGCCAGGGCTTATACCACCGAAATCTCTACTCGTTTAGTCCTACTTCATAACCAGTCTCTGTCTTGTGGCTGTTTTCCAAATATATAGAGACTCTCACATGCCTATATTTAAAAACGGGAATAAAAACGTAGTAACAAATGATCGCCCAATACGTAAGTTATGCGTATTAGAAAAATTATTTGAAAAACTAATATACTAATACACAAAATATTTACAACCTTGTTAAAAGACAAATAATTTTGGAAGAACATGGATTTTTGGCAAACAGATCCTGGGAATCTAACTTTCTTGAGTACGCTGAGTTCCTTAACAAATCTCTATAATAGAGTGCAAGTGGATGCAATTTACACCGACTTTAGTAAAGCCTTTGATAAGATAAACCACTCGCGATTCTACGTAGATGGCATGCTACTAAACTGGATTGACTCCTATATTCATGATCGTAAATTCAGTGTTTCAATTAATGGAGTTTCTTGTAACCCAGTTTCTATAATCGCCGCCGCCGGCGCCGCTGCCCTTCAGGGGTCACACCTAGGACCATTATTTTTTGTTATTTATTTAAGTGATATCATACATTGTTTTAAGTACTCAAATTTTGTATTATACGCTGAAGATTTAAAAATATATAGACAAATTTTATCATTTAGGGATTGCGACCTAATGCAGGAATATTTACATAGATTTCAAGATTTCAAGACTATTGTAGGGATAATGGCCTATTAACTAATGTTGAAAAGAGCTGTATATTATCTTTTAGCAGAAACCTCCAACCCATTCTCTATAATTATTCTATAATTTCTAAAACAGAAAATCCAAAATATTTAAAATTACGCACTAATACCACAGTATAAGCAAGGAACAGTAACGTCAGTGAGCTTAAATCCCTTGAAGTATTGAGATCACAGAGCACCGGCAGGCACCTGCTTGCCTCACTTTGCCGTCGTTGGATCACGTCCTATACGAGGGGACGTGCAATTCGTTAAATGTTATTGTCGCATGCAGTCAGTTTCTACTAATAAGTCATTTACAATTTAATTATTTTATAATTTCATTCGAAACTCTAATTTTAATATATTTAGAAATAATATTTAGATTATAGATGCTTCACGACAGGTTCTTAAGAATGTGTGAAAGTTAAAATGATAATAAAACAATAAACAATGCATTTGATAACAAGTTTTGTGTAATGTAGCTTATACTACAAAAATATAAATTTCTTCGAAATTGAAGACATGTTTAGTACAAACCCAAACTAATATAATAGCTCTAAGGTATTTAGTAACACAAAACATAATAGACGCAAAGTTTGTTTAATAACTTTTTTCTACGACTGCCCTGAAAGTAGACAAAAACGCACTAACTGCTCTTGAAAATTGGAATTTTCAAACATTGTGTGAAAAGTATACTTTGCACACGGCGTATGCAAAGTATACTTTTCACACGCTTATTCGGGTATTTAGATTAAAGGGCTTCGTCTCCGATTCAGAGCTTCGCCCTCAGAGATCCCATTCCCAGATCTCTAAAAAAGGGGGCCCAATTTTAGGGCTTCACCCACCCCCCACCCCCCCAGGAGCCCCTTTTCGCAAAACTGTAGAAAATGGAACTCTCATACCAGCGGCCCCCTTTTAAGACTTGTGGCCCTATTTTAGGGCTTCGCCCCCGGGGCTCCATTCCAAAATCTATAAAAATGGCACTCTCGTGCCCTAGGCCCCATTCTAGGGTTTCGCCCCCCTGGGGCCTCATTTTAGGGCTTCGCCCCCAGAGCCTCTTTTTCAAAATATTTAGAAAATAGAGACCCCACACCGGTGGTCCCATTTTAGGGCTGTGCCCCTAGTTATAGTTTCGCGAAAATCTCTTACTCTTTTTTTTTTTCGCTGGAAATAAAATATTCTAATAAATCAATAATAAAAAAAGTTTCCCATATAGGTAACGTGTAATTTTCTACCACACTCCCAGTGGGGCACCCAGAGCCTGTATGTAGCAGTCGTAGAAAAAGTATAGTGTGCTACACGTGCTGAAAAGACTTTATGACACTCGTCTACGGCTCGTGTCACCAAACTGTCTCATTGGGGTGAAAAGTCTTATTTTCAGCACTTGTTGCACAATATACTATTTCTCTTTTGCGCTCAAAATGATTCCATTTTGATACGCAAATGCGTGTCGAAAATAATTTCTTTTCGATAAGGCATCTGTTGACTGGTTGCTAGGATATTGACAAAATTGTTCAATGTCAAGGCCCACTAGCAAAAATTTCGACACCGCTTTCAATGGGATTTCTAGTAATAAAGACGTCAAAAATGACAATATGGCCGCCCAACTGTTGATCGGGACTAGATTAAATTAATAGTTTTCATTAAAAAACCTTCGAAATAGAAAAAATAGTATAAAATACACTTTTTAAAAGATATTTAGCGCACTCGCACGTTAGGACACTCCACGCAAGCGGGTCGTTTCCTAATTTCGTGCTAGTGCGAAAAAATATGGTATTTTAAAACAAGTATCTTCATATACCATTTTTTCACTATAAAAAAAACGATTCTCTATAGGCCGGTTTTGACGGTCACGCCACGCAGTGTCTTAGACTTAGATACCTAAACTACCAATTTTCAGGCCCATAATAGTTTTATAACCTGAGGTACAATCCCTTCTACAAAAATAAACGACCCCTTTATGGTCACTACTCCCTTAACACCCGTAATTGAAATTTGGAAAAATGATGATGGTGTTTTTCGCTTTGTAATTGCATTGTTTTGGTTTATTTAGATATAAAATATTTTCGTTTTTATTGGTTCCACCCCTATGCTATGAATGGGAACTATAAGTTTAATCTAACATTTTATGATTAATACAAAACCAAATGGTTTGAAAAGAGAACATGATTGATTAATGAATGTATGGAGTGTACAATTTTATGAATAATATTTTCATGCCTAATTTTTATCTCATCCCTTTTTAAAAAAAACAAGTAGGTAGGTATTTTAATTCTAGATAATATTTACTCATACCTGAAAGGATCTTTTGGGAATCTAAAAAATGATTTTTCACCATCACTTTTACTGAAACAGTTATCCACTGCACAAAATCCAACCATCGTTATAGAAAACGCAACAACAGTCCCTAAATAATGTCTCCCTCGCCCTCGTATAATACGTTTGTGCTAAAACTCCCCAAAGTTTCTGCGAGTCTATGAGAAAACTGGATTGAACCGCTCTTACCTCAGGCGGCAAAATCGAGATTTTTATGCATTTGACGCTACCGTTCATTAATTCTACCGTGCTAATACCATTCTCTCTATTACTCATTTATACACAGCAAAATTAGCTTCGGTTCTGTAATTTGAAATCCTTGTTACGATATTTATAAAAAACAAATTGAAATTTTTTTAAATACTTTACTTTATCGACCCGGCCATAAACTCGGTATAAATGACATTGGACAGCTCAAAATTCATTTCAGTATATTATCTTTGGAAAATAGAAGGATTCTTTCTGACGTTTTATTTCTCTATAAAATCGTTACAAATAAAATAGACTCCCCTAATTTACTAGCTATAATATCCTTCAACGTAGTCCCACGAATTTTAAGATTCAACCATATTTAATATACCATTCATACATACAATTATACCTTGAGACGGAAATAATAGTCAGTGACGTCAGTCACTCGTTCGAAAACAGACCAACGTGAGCGGCTTAAAGTAATATTTAATATTTAACAATAAATCTGGTATGAAATGCTCGCAAAATGCCGCTTATTCTAAATGCGGCCACAGCGTTCCGGCACAAAACGTGCACCGCTGCCAAATTCATTGTGACCCGTATACGCGCGTTACGCGGAGCATTTGAAGCAGCTGTATTTTAACAGAGGTTCGCGATCGACGGTCGTAAATATACTGATATTTTACGACCGTCGGGCGGAGGTCGCAACGTTGCACCAGTAAACGAGCATGTACCCTGTGAGAGATCTGTTGCATAGTCGCGCTTGCGGGTTTAGGTTATCGTTTTGTTTTCACATTGGAAATGTTTCTGTTTTCCAAAATAGGGCCTCAAATCGTGAAAAAGTGCATGCTATATTTGCCACACATAACGTCGTACGCGTGAGAGATCGTGTTAGCTGGTTTATTTAAACTTAAATTGATTGTAACGTATCGGAATCAGTTCTAATGACTAAAATAAATTGGAACTAACTGAAACTAACCGAAAATTTATTGAACGACTATCCAAAACTAACCAAAAGCACCAAAACGGGCTAAAACTTATCGAAATAGATTTAAAATATTGAAGTAAGTTAAAACTAACCCAAATTAACCGAATTTTGGTGACTAACCAAAACTAACCAAAAACATTAAAATTGCTTATAACGTATCGGAACCGGTTCAAATTACTAAAATAAATTGAAACTAACTGGAAGTAACCGAAAGATGATTGAATGAGACTATCCAAAAATAACTAAAAGCACCAAAACGGGCTAAAACATATCGAAATAGATTAAAAAGATTGAAGTAAGTTAAAACTTACCCAAATTAACCGAATTTAGGTGACTAACCAAAACTAACCAAAAGCATTATAATAAATTTGCTTATGACATATCGAAAGGTGATTGAATGTCTAATCAAAACTAACTAAAAGTAACTAAGAGCACCAAAACGGGTAAAACATATCGAAATAGATTAAAAATATTGAAGTAAGTTAAAATTAACCCAAATTAACCGAATTTTGGCGACTAACTAAAACTAACCAAATCATTAAAATTGCTTATAATGTACCGGAACCGGTTCAAATAACTAAGATATATTAAAACTAACTGAATTTTACTGATGATTGAACGACTAACCAATAGTAGGTAACTAAAAGCATCAAAACGGGCTAAAACGCATCGAAATAGATTTAAAATAATGAAGTAAGTTAAAACTAACTTAAATTAACCGAATTTTAGTGACTAACCAAAAACCCTAAAATTGGTTATAGTGTAACGGAACTGTTCCAAATGATTAAAATAAATTAAAATTAACTGAAATTAACTGAAAGTTGATTGAACGACTAACCTAGGTGGACCAAAAGTAACCAAATGCATCAAAAGGGGCTAAAACAAGTTGAAACTAACAATTAACCGAATTTTGGCGACTAACTAAAGTTAACCAAAAACATCAAAATTGGATATGACGTATCGGATCCTGCTCAAATGACTAAAATAAATTAAAACTAAGTAAACTTAACCAAAATATGTTGAACCAAAACTAATCAATAGTAAACAAAATGGGCTATGACGTATCGGAACAGATTAAGAATAAAATAAGTAACTAACCCAAATTAACCGAATTTTTGCGACGACCTACATTATTAACCAAAAACGTTTAAATTGTTTTAACGTATCGGAACCGGTTCATATTGCTCAAATAAATTGGAAGTTACTGAAAGTGATCGAAAAATTATTGAATAACCAACCAAAGCTAACCAAAAGTAACTAAAAGCACCAAAACGGGCTAAAACGTATCGAAAAAATTAAAGATATTGAAGTTAGTTGAAACTAATTCAAAGTCACCTTATTTTGGTGACTAACCAAAATCACTAAAATTGGTTATAACGTTTTGGAACCGGTTCAAATAACTAAAATAAATTAAAACTAACTGAAATTAGCCGAAAGTGAACGACTAACCAAAAGTAACCAAAAGCACCAAAATGGGCTAAAACATATACATAATCAGAACAGATTAAAAATATTAAGCTTATAAGGTGAAACGAACTTGAATTAACCGAATTTTGCCGACTAACTAAAATTAACCATAACGTATCGGAACCGGTTCAAATTACTTAAATAATTTAAAAGTAACTAAAGCTAACCGAAAGCTGATTGAATGACTAAACAAAACTAATCACAAGTAACCAAAAGCACAAAACTGGCTAAACCGTATCGGAATAGATTGCAAAAATTAAAGTAAGTTAAAACTAATCAAAACGAACCGAATTTTTGCAGTTAACCAAAACTAACCAAAACGATTAAATTTGATTATAACGTATAGGAGTCAGTTCAAATGACTAAAAAAAATTGAGCGAGTCTGGTAGTAGTCGAGACACTGATGTGTAAACATATCCTATAACGACATCGATTGGAAAAAAACAACAGCAGCACGTTGTGTTCCCGAGCGGTCACCCATCCAAGTACTAACCCCGCCCGATGTTGCTTAACTTCGTGATCGGATGAGAACTGGCATTTTTAACATGCTATGGACATTGCTGCTACGTTTTAGCTTGGTCATAGAATAAAAAATAGGTTTAATAACCAAGTTTAAAATAATAAAAAATCAACGCGAACGAAGCCTCGGGTAAAAGCTGAAACTGTCCTATGTTCTTTACTATACTCTTGAAAATATCTGTACAAAATTTCATGATGATCGGAACAGTTTATGCGTGAAAGCTTAAGAAACATACAAACAAACACATTCGCATCTGTAATATTAGTTAGGATTATTTTATAATACTTACTGGCAGCTTCGGAGTGGATTAATTCACTGCACAAATTCGACAGGATAATCTAATGCCATCAGGAATAACATCAATATATGGACACAGCTTATTTACCTAGTAATCGTGAGCCGACATCCTTAGATTTGGGAAAGTCAATAACCAAATTTTGCAAATTTTAGAAGAGGGCTATGACTCAATATTGTTTTAAACGTCTGGGCATCTGAATAAAACTTTTGACAGTTCGTTTAATTTAAAATAATAATATGCTCTTTTATCATCTAAAATCTGTTTAAAAACGATTTTAAATGACAAAATTGTATAAAAACCCGAAAATTCGATAGCCGTGGTCCATTAAAAATAAGCTGTGCTATGGATCCAAATACACTGCAAATATAATAATTTATAAATAATACTTTTGACTGTTCGTTTAATTTAAAATATGCTTTTTTATCATTAAAATCCACGGCAAAATTGTATATAATACCGCCCTAGCGGCTAGAATCAGTTTACACATTTTCGTCCATTTGCCAAGATTTACCCTCATACTGCCGCGTAAGATGTTTACACATCAATAAATTGGAACTAACGGAAAGTTGTTTGAACGACTAATAAAAAGTGATTAGAAATAGTCAAAACGGGCTAAACAGAGTCAGAACAGGTTAAAAATATTACAGTAACAACATTACGGCTAATTATATATTAATAGATTTTCTCATCTAAAAGTGAAGGGTAATTTTTTCGGTTTTCATATCTGCACATTTTTGATGTGTACACATCTTACGCGGCGGTATGAGGGTAAATCTTGGCAAATGGGACGGAAATGCGTAAACCGATTGTGACATTATAAGCCGTCGCATTGAGGAGCAAACTAATCCAGGACGTCCGTGAAGGATTTTTATACAATTTTGCCATTTAAAATCGATTTTAAACGGATCTTAGACGATAAAAAAGCATATTTTAAATTAAGCGAACCGTCAAAAGTATGGATCAGATGTCCAGACTTTTAAAACAATATTCAGTCATGGCCCTCTTCTATAACTTGCAAAGTTTGGTTTTTTAATAGACCGTTGAATTTAAAATGAATTTTCGTTTCAAAATCCACGACAAAATCGTCCGAAGCCACGGCTATCGTCCTAAAAGGATCGAATTTTCGGATTTTTATACAATTGTGTCATTTAAAATCGTTTTTAAACGGATTTTAGATGATAAAAAACATATTATTATTTTAAATTAAATGATCTGTCAAAAGTATTATTCAGATGTCCAGACGTTTAAAACAATATTGAGTCATAACCCTCTTCTAAAATTTGCAAAATTTGATTATTGACTTTACCAAATCAAAGGATGTCGGCCCAAGATGAGTAGCTGGTAAAAGAATAAGCTATGTAGATTTTCGTGTCGAATGTATGCCGTGAATTAATCCACAGTAGAGTGCTATAGACGGCCTCAATTCCCCCCCCCCCTCTAAAATTTTTTGCCCCTTACCCCCTCTGGTGAATTTGAAATAGACCCAGCCCACTTGGTCTTAAGTGTATTCGACCTTGAATGACATTGACCTAGTTTGACCTTGGATGTCCTTGACATTTGATCTTGATCCTTGAGTTTTGTTGAAGGTCGCGCATACGACCTTGGGATTGCTCCAAGCGTGTATGACCTTGAACGTCCTTGCACTGTTTTGTGATGTCTTTTACCTTGAATGACATTAAGATAATTTGATCTTGAATGCCCTTGAGTTTTTGATGTGTAAACATCTTACGCGGCGGTATGAGGGTAAATCTCGGCAAATGGGACGGAAATGTGTAAACCGATTCTAGCCGCTAGGACAGTACTATATACAATTTTGCCATTTCAAATCGTTTTAAACGGATTTTAGACGATAAAAAAAGCACATTTAAAATGTAACGAACCGTCAAAAGTATTATTTTTATTATATTATATTCGCAGTGTATTTGGATCCATATCACAGCTTATTTTTAATGGACGGTTGAATTTAAATTGATTTTCGCTTCAAACTCCACGACAATTTCGTCCGAAGCCACGGCTATCGTCCTAAAAAGTCCGAATTTTCGGATTTTTACACAATTTTGCCATTTAAAATCGTTTTTAAACGGATTTTAGACGATAAAAAAGCATACTATTATTTTAAATTAAACGAACTGTCAAAAGTATTATTCAGATGTCCAGACGTTTAAAACAGTAAAAATTGAAAAAGCTGGTTATTGACGGTCCCAAATCAAAGGATGTCGGCTCGAGATTATAAGGTAAATATGCTACGTCCATATGTTGATATTATTCCTGGTGACATTAGATTTTCGTGTCGAACTTGTGCAGTGAATTAATCCGCTCCGAAGCTGCCAGTGCGTATTATTAAAGAATCCTAACTAATATTATAAATGCGAATATTTTTGTTTTTATTCTATGAACAAGCTAAAATATACAGGTAACGGCCATAGCACGTTGAAAATGCCAGTTCTAGTCCGATCACTGAAGTTAAGCAACGTCGGGCGTGATTAGTACTTGGATGGGTTACCGCGTGGGAACATAACTTGCTGTTGTAATTTTTTTTTACAACCGATGTCTTTATAGGATATGTTAATTTTTCTTTATTTATTTTTGTTTTAATTATGATAATGTTTAATATTATTGCTAAAAATGCATTTCTTTAATTACATACCTATATTATAAACACTCGTGTGTTTGTATTTTTACTTTTTTAAACTCTGTTTTTGGAAACTATATGAATTTCAACGCAAATCACATTTTTGCGTTTTTATTCATCATTTTCAATGTCTCCCCGGTTGCATCTTTGCGAAGGACTGTATTTTTTTGCATTGTTTGTTCAAAATATTAATTTGTAAAATGGAACAGAGCGAAGCTTCGACACCCCCCCCCCCCTCCCCTGCAAAAGAAGTGAAAAGACATTTTTCTACTTGCGTGCGGAAAAGTTCACTTTTCCGCACTCAATTTAGTTTGGAAAGTGCCACTTTTCCGCACTAGTGCCGAAAAGTACTTTTCCGCACTACTTTTCCGCACTAGTGCGGAAAAGTAAAAATATCAAAAAAAGTATACAAATTTGTCACACAGTATCTTCTATATTGATAATACCAAATTTAGGGGAACACGTCATGTTCGCTATAACAAAGCGGAAAACTAATTATAATTATTAAAGAATTATTATACAAAAGAAATATATCTACAAATTTGGGACACCCAGTATCATAAATATCAATAACTGCTATTAAATTGTTATTGTTTTATGCTTTTTAAATAAAATCTTGTCTAAAAAATTTATGTTTCTCAAGCGAATAAAAATAACTATTCTATTTGCCCAAATAAAACCAAATAGACGGTTCAATTTTTGATTTAGGTGCTGGTAGAAAAAATTTTGTTCCTAACTCAGGCGGAAAGTCTCTTTTCCTCACTCGACTGCTTGCTGAACTCCGCTGCGCGTCGTTCGGCAAACTGCAGTCGCGTGCGGAAAAGTATGACTTTCCGCACTAGTTAGGAAAATAACTATTTTCTACTTGCGTGCGGAAAAGTTCACTTTTCCGCACTCAATTTAGTTTAGAAAGTGCCACTTTTCCGCACTAGTGCGGAAAAGTACTTTTCCGCACTACTTTTCCGCACTAGTGCGGAAAAGTAAAAATATCAAAAAAAGTATACAAATTTGTCACACAGTAACTTCTATATTGATAATACCAAATTTAGGGGAACACGTCATGTTCGTTATAACAAAGCGGAAAACTAATTATAATTATTAAAGAATTATTATACAAAAGAAATATAGCTACAAATTTGGGACACCCAGTATCATAAATATCAATAACTGCTATTAAATTGTTATTGTTTTATGCTTTTTAAATAAAATCTTGTCTAAAAAATCTATGTTTCTCAAGCGAATAAAAATAACTATTCTATTTGCCCAAATAAAACAAAATAGACGGTTCAATTTTTGATTTAGGTGCTTGTAGAAAAAATTTTGTTCCTAACTCATGCGGAAAGTCTCTTTTCCTCACTCGACTGCTTGCCGAACTCCGCTGCGCGTCGTTCGGCAAACTGCAATCGCGTGCGGAAAAGTATGACTTTCCGCACTAGTTAGGAAAATAACTATTAACTGCGGGCGAACATGCATTGGTAAAAACCGTGTATGCGTGTTTGTTAAACGAAGTTATTGATAACGATGCAGGTGATAATTGGCAAAAGTGTATCGAACATGTCATAAAACTAAAAATGTGGGATTTGGATACTACGGTCAAAGTTATAGTTGAACCTCTTATTATCAATATTGGTTTCGAAAGTAGTGATAGTAATGATTCTGAATCAAATTCTGATCAAACCTCCGATAACGAGTAGTAAACGTAAAATTTTATTGGTTTTTGATGTAAACTTTCGATGCAACTTTCAATATGGTATTTTATGATAAGAAAAACCCCTTATCATCCATGACTCTTTTTTTCCTAGCCTTAATGAATACATAGTCCTATTTCTTTGTAGTACAATTTTTGTTGCTTATTACTATACGTAGGAATAATTTTGAATATACGTTTTTTTGCATATTTTAGACTAAAATCATGCATATTTATGTGCATAAACTTTATTTTTTTAAGTGGATATTTGCCTAAGTCTGCTTATTACTATTCCATTATATATTTATTATAACATATTAATTTACAAAGCAATTGTATCCGCCACTGGAATTTCATTCTCTCTTCCCTTACCCCTTGTGGGGTGCCTTAAAACTAACAATGAGTCACTGATTATTATTTCCGACTTGAACTTATAGGTCTCAAAACGCTCCACTATGCCGAATGATGAGAGTTACGAATTTGTATTGTTTGGATTTTGATATTGATTTTTTAGGTCTTCTCGAGCATCAGTTAAATCTAGGGTTAAGATCGCCCTCATATCATAGCAATTTGCAGATATTCAACGTATGTATAATTAAAATGGTTTTGCTGATATATCAACTAATTATTAGATCATTTCCTTGTTGATTGAATTTTTTGGATAGAGTTTACTTTTGGGTATTTTGACTTAGTCCTAAGTAACACTGTAAGTGGATACAGTTGTGGAATTTTCTTTCCTGTACGAAAAAAAATAATTAACGGAAACGAAAGAAATTTTACTCTTCAAAAAAAAAATCGGTTTTCGTATAAAATGTGTTACGAAAGTGGCAGAATATTATTTATAAATGATGTGAGGTTTTATTATTGGTTTCTCAGAAAATTTTATTCTTGATAAAATTTGGTGCTTGCCCTAAAACAGTAAATGGGAATTTCAAATTTTCCGTACTGCTTTTAGTGCAGACGCAAATGTCATTTTTCCGAAATCGCGTCAAGAGTAAAGTACCTTAATTTATAAAGATACAACAAAATCTTATGAGGAAAAGTTCTTCCAAATTAAAAAAGTAATCTAAATGTGAAATTTGAGTTAAGTACATCAAATTTTAATTTTTCTTTTTTTTTCTCGATTTTTTCTTAAACGTTACGCCACTGGAGAATGTGTTGTTCTTTCGTTATTAGTATACTTGCCAAGTAACTCCAAAATGTATCTAAGATATAAATTAGTTACATAGTTGTATAATGTTGCAGTTTTTCCACAGATAATAGCCAGTTTAGATATCAGTGTGTTGCAAACACATTTAAACACATTTGATTCAATTTTTTTTTCACTCAAAATCATGAATAGACCCAACTCTTTTCATTTCATGTGAAACAACTAATAATTTATTTATCTTTTGCACCCAATGAGTAAAATATGCCCAAGTAGCCTAAAAAGCAATATAAAATATTTGGTCCTGAAGAGTAGGCCATGCATTTGGAATAAAAACAAATAAATAGCAATAATTTTACTTCGCTCTGACATATGAAATTAATTATTATTGAGTCATTCCAATTGTATTTTGTAATAATTATTGTGGACAATTATTTTGGACCAAAATTGTTTAAATGTGTTTGCAACACACTGATACCTAAACTGGCTTTTATCTCTGTAAAAACTGAAACATTATGTAACTAATGTCTACTTTAAATAAATTTTGAAGTCGCTTGGCAAGTATACTAATAAAAAAAGAACAAAGCATTCACCGATGGCGTAACGTTTGAGAAAAAAATCGAGAAAGAAAAGGGAAATTAAAAATTGATGTACTTAACTCAAATTTCATATTTAGAATACATTTTTAATTTGGAAGAACTTTTCCTTATAAGATTTTGCTGTATCTTTATAAATTAAAGTACTTTACTCTTGACGCGATTTCGGAAAAATGACATTTGCGTCCGCACTAAAAGCAGTACGTAAAATTTGAAATACTCGTTTACTGTTTTAGGGTAAGCACCAACTTTTATGAAGAATAAAATTTTCTGAGAACCCAATAATAAAGCTGTTTCCCATATGTTGCATACTTTTTTGGACACACTGTATATAATCAAAATGTAAAAGAACTAAAGTAAAATATTTAAATATATATTACCATAATTAATATATTTTTTTTACTACTAACATGATAAATCACCATTATTTACTCCATTCCTCAAATGAGAAGTAACAT
The DNA here is from genome assembly GCA_016904865.1 of Pissodes strobi. NCBI lineage: Eukaryota > Metazoa > Arthropoda > Insecta > Coleoptera > Curculionidae > Pissodes > Pissodes strobi. The sequence goes on from MU182246.1 coordinate 436,215, forward strand.
TTCTCACCCTAAGTAAATAATAATATTAAAAAAAACCTAGGTCAATAATGAAACGGAAACGAAAAGTGTCAAAATGTCAAACTTGTTAGTTTGACAACTAGTTGTCATTTCGGATTATTTGAAAAATGAGTAGGACAGGAATAATTTCAAAATCTAATCAATTCAAATAATGATAAGGATTGTATCAGTGCTATTAGTAAAAAAAATATATACAGTATAACTCAGTTTTCATGACTCCCAATAATATTCTTATTAATAATGCGATTTTGTCAAAATTTAGATGGAAAGAAGATACTTTGTATGTATGGAGCTGTCAGGAGATTATTAGCGTTTTTTGGCGAGTAACCATGGTTAACTACAAGTTATACTGAAGTAAGTGCCAAGCGGGCACCCCACCACAAATTGTGCTGTATGCTTCTGTCTTCGCCAAAATACCGTAGTTAGATCTTGCATTGCTAGAAAAGAATATAGATATTTTGCATATTTATTTGAAAATGATCAGTTTGATCAGTGCAGAACGTTTACTCATATTTTTAATGACAGAATGGTGGCCTCTGGAGATAAGCAAACTAATGGTATTTTTTCGATGAATATGTTCAGGATACTTTATGCTGGCCAAATCCTATTGTTCCCCATATTTGTGTAGGAATTCCGATGCGTATGAGGCTTCTATAGAAGAATTTCATGAATGTATAATTTACAAACTTGTTCAGAATAGAAAAACAAACATTTCACATGTTTAACGTTTCAAAATTAATCCGCCATGACTCCATCAATCCTCGAGTACCACACCTCGTCACATATGTAAATTGTAGTAAGCCGTAGTTGAAAAATGATGATGTAATAGTGACGTCACGAAACTTCCCTTCACTTACCACAATTAAATTAATCCTCGTGAAAACAAAGTAGTATCCTGTAGTATGCCGTGGTTAATTGTAGTTAGCTCGCGAAGAAACGCTTCTTGTTACGATATCTGTCAGTTAGACAACTGAACTTCCAGGCTACTTGATATTTCAAACTATTTGAAAAATAAGTAGAAAATGACTAATATAAAAATCAAATCGAATCAAATATGGTAATATATCAGTGTTAGTAGTAAAAAAAATCTATATATACCTCGGTTGAGAAGGCCATTATTAACCTCGCACCTTATATCCTCAGGATATAAAAGCGCTCGGTAAATAATGGCTTACTTCTCAACCTAGGTATATAATATACTATTTTTTTACTACTAACATGATAAATCACCATTATTTACTCCATTCCTCAAATGAGAAGTAACATTTCTCACCCTAGGTAAATAATAATATTAAAAAAAAAACTAGGTCAATAATTAAACGGAAAATGTCATTTAAGTTTCAACTTGTTAGTTTGACAACTAGTTGTCATTTCGGATTATTTGAAAAATGAGTAGGAAATGATTAATTTCAAAATCTAATCAATTCAAATAATGATAAGGATTGTATCGGTGCTATTGGTAAAAAAATTATATACAGTATGACTCACTTTTCATGACTCCCCATAGTATTCTTATTAATACTTGAATGTATTTTTTTGGCAACAAATCGCTACTTGCAGTAGTTGCTCTCTCTAAGTTCAGGAGGGGTACACACTTCCATATCTAAATCACTCTCACTAAAATTTTCACCCATTTTCCAATTGTTTTATTCACACGTTACGGTTTTAACTTTTAGATAGCGTCTATCTTTCGGAAAATGACATTTAAAATTAAATTCATTCTGTCAGTTAGACAACTGAACTTCCAGGCTACCTGATATTTCGAACTATTTGAAAAATAAGTAGAAAATGACTAATATAAAAATCAAATCGAATCAAATATGGTAATATATCAGTGTTAGTAGTAAAAAAAATTCTATATATGCCTCGGTTGAGAAGGCCATTATTAACCTCGCACATTATATTAAAGCGCTCGGTAAATAATGGCTTACTTCTCATCCTAGGTATATAATATACTATTTTTTACTACTAACATGATAAATCACCATTATTTACTCCATTCCTCAAATGAGAAGTAACATTTCTCACCCTAGGTAAATAATAATATTAAAAAAAACCTAGGTCAATAATGAAACGGAAATAGTTATTTGTGTATTTAGAGCGAAAAGTAACGGATTGCCGCTTGAGAAAGAAATCTTTCGAAAATGGCAATCTTACTTTGCGCTCGAAAAACACACAGAACTTTTTCTACAGTCGCATTTTTTAAAATTAAATGAACATTTTTCTCTATACTTGTTCTGAATTTTGCAAATGACTGTCAGTTTTGACAGATTATATTCGGGCTTCGAGCATATTTGGAACAGGAGTGCCAGCAATAAACTGTAACAAACGCACCACTGTCATTTATTTATCTTCGGTTTCCATGACCATTCATAGCACACTCGACGGAAAAAGTGAGAATTTTCCTTTCCATGTTCGCGTTAGAGCGCAAAATAAGGATCCACGGCATTCGTCGATTTTGCGATTTCATTTCAATTTAGTAATTACTTATTTTGCGCGAGGCTGTAGAAAAATGTCATTTAATTTTCAACTTGTTAGTTTGACAACTAGTTGTTGTCATTTCGGATTATTTGAAAAATGAGTAGGAAATGATTAATTTCAAAATCTAATCAATTCAAATAATGATAAGGATCGTATCAGTGCTATTAGTAAAAAAATTATATATAGTATGACTCACTTTTCATGACTCCCCATAGTATTCTTATTAATAATTGAATGTACAGGGTTATTCATTATATTTTGACACCCACCTGCAGTCGTAATTACAGGTAATACAAAAAAAACTTAAATTCAAAAGTTGGGTGGTTTTTTATATATTATATTTTAGAAATGTCAAAATAAAATAATTGCCTGTCAAATGTCAAAAAACCGCATAACCTTAATTTTTTTTAATGGAACACCCTGTATATTATTGCATATTTGGATTGTGCGAAAAAGTCTAGACATATTTCATGAATAATGTCCTATACCTATCTCTAACGGTTTTTGAAATATTGACAGTTGAAAATCGACCATTTACCAAGTTTGGACAGCTTGTAAACTCTAAACGGCTAAAGATAGAACAAAACGGTTTGCACTTTCCTATATTGGTTTTTCATAAGCTATCGTATGACGCCAACTTTAGATTTAACCAGAGGTTAAAAAATCCCGGATAAATTTAACCTCTGGTTAAATAAAAAGTTAGTGTCATACGATAGCTTATGAAAAACCAATATAGGAAAGTGCAAACCGTTTTGTTCTATCTTTAGCCGTTTAGAGTTTACAAGCTGTCCAAACTTGGTAAATGGTCGATTTTCAACTGTCAATATTTCAAAAACCGTTAGAGATAGGTATAGGACATTATTCATGAAATATGTCTAGACTTTTTCGCACAATCCAAATATGCAATAATAATAATAATAATAATAATAATAATAATAATAATAATA
>MU182247.1:0-15470 GCA_016904865.1 Pissodes strobi
ATAGTAGTTGTCAAAACTTGACCACAAATAACGTGCACTTAACGACAACTATATAGACCTATGTTGAATTTTAGAAAGCTACTGAAATCGCTGATTTGCAGTTTTGTTTAGATTAATTGAAAGATTAACTTGCAACCACTGAACTATTTTTTGTAAATTGTGTAGAATTTTATTGTTTACTTCATTTCAAGTGCAATATATCATATATCATCTGTAAAGGTATATAATAGTGCCGAAACATTTTAGGGCAAGTCGTTCGTTAAGGTATATCAGAAAAAGTATTGTATTAGATTAGTTTACCAACACCTGAAATAATTATTGCCCTGATTTACCTGCCCGCCTATTACCGAACCGATTTCACTTTCGTACATTGTCCGACCAGCGATGAGGAAAGAAAGAAGGCAAACCACTATACAGTCGAACATCCAAAGAGGGGCCATCGTCACCTAGACGGCCAAGGACTTTACCTGGCCACAAACTGCACACAGGTATATCGACTAACGATGGTAAAACGCACTCTGCCATACCGTAACGAAACGACCGTGATTTTGTGCCAATTTTGAACGCGATCGTTTGTTAATTATGTGATCGTGCTTGCTGGTTTCAAACAAGGACACTTGTCGATTAAACAAACGTGAAACAAAGACGAGAACTGTTATTTTGCATGGTGAGGTGTCGCCGAAGTGATTTGAATTGATATGCCAAGTTATTTTATGGTTGCAGTTTTCTAATGCTTGGTTACATGTCTAAGGTTTTATGCAGTGAATGACATAAAGGTAAGGGGCTCGGACGCTCGGTCTTGGTGTTCAGCGTGATTACGTCAATTATTATATGGGTTGTTTATCAAACGCCTGTAGCTTTTAGGTTATGGTTTTATATTATTCGCTTTGAATGATAACCAGTATTTTTTGATTAACAGCATGTCAGCTCTCAAACTGGTTTGAATCTAATGTTTTATTAATAGTCCGCCCACAGTAATCTTATTAACATTTTGAACAATGATAGGCATCAGATTATTTCTCGTCGAACAAAATGTCTAAACAGACAAAAAGTTAAATACGTAATGCTAAAATAATATAATTAACTTCGACTTTGATCTAAAGTGAATTCGATACATAGCAGCCGAGGTAGGAGCACCTACAATAAACGTAAATAATTCTGATTGTAGTGATTGTACCTACAAAGGTACATACTTGTATGAATCTTTGGTAGGTACCTACTTTCTTGCTGTATAGGGTGTTCATTTTTCGACACTTTTATGGGTAAATCGCTTTAAAGATAGAGGGTTGCGGTTTTCGCAAAACTACTACTTTTTTGTGAAACTAAACATGACGTCAACAAAAATTTCATAGCCCTCTTTGTTTTTTAACCTTCCATTAGGCGCGTGGGTATTTATAACATCGTTAGTCGCGTTGTATCTCGCAGATACATATAAAAAATATACTGTTTTGAATTAAAAAAAAAGGATTCTGATGGTAGAAAAATCGTTAATATTTATGGTATCGTTTTATAAAATATATATTAACGAAGTTAAAAACTAACCAAAATTGTATAAATATTAATCAGAAGAATCATTACTGGCTTCATCTGTATTCAGGTATTTGTCACATATTATCTTAGCATGTAATTTTAAGCATAAGTACGTTAACATTTTTTAAAGCTACATATATGCAGAAAAAGAAGTTTTTTTTATTAAGTTCGTGGCATGGTTGGCATCTTTTTCTTTTCTTGATTTTCCATCTGTTCTTCCTCCTCCGATTCACCATCACTGATCTCATGGTCCGTTCAGGAATCTGTTGACATAGTTTCCACATGGTCCTCGGTCTCAGGAACGTCAGACTCATCAAAATCTTCTTCAGGCAACTGACAAACCTCTTTTTCATCCAAAAATGCAATATGATTCAGTTCATCAATGTTCTCAGGATTTTTTAGGTCATATATATTTTTTACTCCTTTTTCTCACTGATTAAGGCAAAAACACTCCTCGAATAAATACACACTTAGATACGAACAAAAATCAATTATACACAACTTAGATACACGTTTCACGTGAAGACTAGGGGTGCGACTGAGGCAGCCCGACCCTAACAGGAATAGTCGCATTGTACCTCCCAGGTACAATCACTGCGCCGCGCCGGGACGGTTTTGCTTAAATTATAAAGCCTATATAAAGGTCTGGATCTGTAATTCTAGGAAAGTATTCCCTACTAGTTACTTAAGGATTATTGCAGGCCATACAATTATACTGTTATTATTTTTTGAGAAATCAACATAAATATTATGCGTGTATATCTCAGATACATACGCGACTAACGGAAGGTTAAATACCGGGTGAATTTGAAAATTATCACTTTTGACACGCCCCCGTATCTCAGTGGTCTTTTAATTTATTAGATAGCTGAAAAAGTATTCTCATAGAACTTTTTTCGTAGAATCCAGTGGCATAGTTATTATAAATTAAAAAGCAAACACATGCTTTTTTTAATGGAACACCCTGTATATTTTTATCTAGTTAAATTAGCCAATTTCTGGGATTTCCAAAATATTATAATAGTATATATTTACAGGGTCGACATGGGTGATATATCCCCTCCCCCTCGGATAATGAATATTAACCCTCTAAAAGACGAAAACAATACGCGTTATTTTGTTTAAGTTTTATAGCTTAATTAAATATAATTTTCCAGAATAATAATGAAATAACATATGTAACATTAAGATCTGCGCTGAGTACGCGGTCGATTTCACAGTAACTGGATCGATAACTGAACGGAAATCACCTGATCCCTGATTTCAAAATGAAGAAATTAAAGGTTGTTTAAAGACATTATTTTTTATTTTTAATTCGGGACTGGCTACAGCTTTTAAATAAATCACCCTGGCATTGGGAATACTAGTGACTATACCGATGGCCACAGCGCAAGCCGAAATGAGCTTTTCAACTTTGAAGTTGATGAAAACATATTTAACAAATTCAATGGAGAATTATAGACTAAATGCTTTGGCTATGTTAAATATTGAGATTGTTATAGTCAAACGAATTCCAGATGTTAATGAAAAAGTTATTAAAAAGTTTATTTTGGACGAAAACAGGCGAATGGAATTTGACTTTAAAAACTAGGAAATGGCAAATTCGAAGTTCTAACCACCTACAAAAATATGTACAATAACCAATAACCCTTTTTGCCTTCAAACTTTGATATATTTTGTAACGTTTTTGAACTTCTCATGAACTTTTTTTCCAACTTTATTGATTTGTAGTTACAATAAACTATTTCAATGATTTACTCTTGTAGAATCGGTAAGTACCTACGTATTAATTTCTCTAAGTGCGTAACAATTGCCATTCAAGAGGGCGATCCTTGTTTTAACGATTTTAACGACTTTTGGGTAAAAATTGTCGATTAATCGGCAGCGCCTGCTGATGAGCTTTGCTTTACCACTTTATTCACCCAAGAGCAGCCAGTAGCCCCTCCGTCTCCCCTTCAAGAACTAACTCTGCCTACACCACTGGTGGAAACTACAATTATAGTCAAACTGTAACAAAATTTCTGACAGCTAACTTTAATCATTAGTAATTTACTTATGATTTTTCAGATTAAAAGTAACATGTATAAAGACCTAAAAAATAATGATTTTTTCACTATTTTCTATTGGCATAATGTATGCTCTAATTGGATATTTCTAATATATATACCTATTACATATATGATAAAAAAAAGTCAACAAGAATATCACCCAAGAAAATCACTAAAAATGTAGCTTGAAGCGGTTAAAAATGTAAGAAAATGATGTCTGTTAAGGACGCACGACAGAAGAGAAAAATTCAAAAGATTAGACTTTGTCCCAGATTATTCGGTTTTCGCTGGGGTTTTCGAGTAATAAAATATTATGTGGTGACATGTCGCGTCGTGTTAAAACTCGAAAAGTTGAAATTTAACTAGCTCACTCTGTATAAAGGCATCATTATTCCTAAAGTGTTTTCTTGTAAGATTGTTTAAGACGATTCTCGTCAAGTAATCGATTTTCCTATAAATAAATTATTTCTGGAGAAAGAAATCTTTCATTCCTTTCATCCCGTTAACACCGAGAAGTATATTCGATGTTAACGGTTTTCCTCCTCTAAATTCCCTGTCAAATTGTCGTCTCGATTTTTTTCGATCCTGCCTAGTTTATTTTTTGCGCGAGAACGACCCAAAGTGTCCCTTTTTTCATAAATATATACGAGTATGCCTAAAAAAATTTTCGCCATTCTCGCCAGTTTCAGTAGGATTCGGAAGATCGTTAAAAAACATCTTCAGAAAATTACATCAAATTTTATTAATTCTTTCGACAGCGTTATCAAAGCAAAATTTGCAAAAATCGCACTATATGACGTAATAACGCGAAAAGGGAACTCAGATTGCATAAAACAATTGGCCAAGTGTTGCCTAAAAACGTGCCGAATCCCAAATTTCCATTCCCAGCCTTTTTGAGAAAAATGAAGTTGGCGCTGACTTTAGCCGAATGAGCGATAGCCGAGCGTCACTCGTCGCGCCTATGACGGCCCAATTTGATTCACCGAGGCAAAAGTGTACTAAACTTTACCCGAATGAGGTTAAAGCCGAGGGGGTAGTCACTAGGGTAAAATTTGTGACGAGATTGCGAAAAGTAAGGGACTGCGAGGGATTTCGAAAGATTGCGATGGATTGCGACAGATTGCGACGGATTGCGACAGATTGCGGGTTTTTTGAATAAGATTGCGAGAGAATTCCAAGGATTGCGAAAAACTCCCAAGGATTGCGAAAGACTCCCAAGCATTGCGAAAGACTTCCAAGGATTGCGAGGGATTTCTAAAGATTGCGAATTCGTTTGCGTTTTCATTTAAAGTGTCTTGTAAATTGCAAAACGTATACTTAGGTTTACGCTCGGGTTTAGGGAACTATAGGTAGGTTTGTTATGGAAACTAGAAATATTCTTCAATATGAAAATATAGGATATAGAAGTGTTAAAACATGGACTTTGATTAAACAAAAATCAACAATAGAGATCAAATAATGATTTATTACATTATCAACCATGTTCATATTTTGGACCCCAATTAAAAAAGAAATACAAAAGTTCTAGGGTAGTTTATCTATTATCTTTTGTTAATTATGAAACAAACCAATGAGCACAGAGACATGGTTCTGGCAATGCATGCATGCATGACAACTTTGTGAACAACATAAGTTTAGGTAACATAAAAATGAAATAGCTGGTTTGTGGTCTTTTGGAAATCCCTGGAATATTATATGAGTTATATAGGTATACCGGGTGACCACGAGATTACTGGCCACTGACCAAAATATATTTTGAGATTTAGGGAGCTTACAGGAACGGCTATAAGGAAAAAGGTCAGCGTAAACACAGTAATAAATCACTTCGGGTCTGGTCATACCGGAAGTAATGGGAACTGTGATATTTTAAACCCCTGTATATTTTTCCATTTTCGATTACCTCTTCATCAAAATTTAACTCATGTAACCCTCCCTATACCTATGATAGTTTCTGATACAGGACGTTCTACTAAAATTATTTAAGTGAATGCTGCTTAATTGTCAAATTTACACAACACTTCTGGATTGCCTACAGGTAAACTGAAAGTTAAAGTTTTAGTAGTTTAATGGTTAATATACCGCAAAAATATAGGGGTGTTCATTTAAAATAACAAAGTATTACTTTCGGTTGGACCGAAAACAGAGCTGCCGAAAGTGACCCATTAATTATTGCTTTTACGACTATTCTTTTCTTGATGGCCATTCCAGTAAGCTCTCCAAACTTCGTATTGATATATTTTTGTATAACGAATAAAGCGCCTGGTTAGTAATCTCGTGGTCTCCCGGTATACAGGGTGTCCCATTTCATTGCTTTGTGATGCTCAGTTGTTTGTTTGAAATTCATTATAACGAAAACAAAAAAGCCATAGCTTATTTGGATTAGATTGCGCTTTAAAGCAAAATAGGTACAAATAAATAAAAAATAAATATCAAAAAATTCAATAAAAAACAACCTAAACCCCTTTACCCAAAATATTAATTATTGGTTAATAAATTAACTTTAAAATGGTCTAGTTCAAAAATAGCAGGTCAGAAAAACACAGCCGAAATCAGAAATAGGAACTTGTGAATTTAATTAGAAGTAATCTTTAAGCAATTTTTTGCAGCCTTAAATTTCTGTTCGGTTTTTTAATTTTTGATGCCGTTTTAGATAAAAAGGCTCATTTCCCAATAGTGATATTGGCTCATAAAATGTGAACTTATTTTCCACTATTTGAATGTCTTCATTTTTCTCTTTTGGCCAAATGAAGGTATCGAGAGAAAGGAATTTAATTTTGTTAGAGCTCTTATCAATTTCCTCTACAACTCTACCAATGTACCATGTCCGTAAATAACATACTGCATAATAATTTTCCAAACGTATATCAATAGAGCCTTTGTTGATATTTTATCTCCCTTTTACTTCTTATTTATGTTTTTCAAGGAACCCCCCATATTCTCTTACACCGAAGAAGACGGTCGCTTGGAAGTCTTCCTAACTTGTTAGAAAAGAGCCTCGAAAAGAGCCAATAAACGAGTGGATTTCTTTACTAGCATTGTTATTGACTTTAACACCTAGAAAAGAACGATCTTCCTTTTTTTTCTTTTTGCTCCTTAATATTTAACTTAGCAATACCTTCTAAATCCTCAAATACATTCTTTTCATTGTCAATATCTTGTCTGTCTTCCTCGTTTACCATTTGCACCCCTATATATCTTGAATATTCATACAGAGATTCATACTCGGATTCATATTCATAGTTTTAGAGATATTAAATCGAGTATTAAATAATAGTTATTTATGCAACAAGTGTGTAAAGTGACTCTTTTTTATGAATGGGAATATTGTCAGTCCCATGAATAAAAAAAGGGTACTTTACCAATACCTCCTATAGGTATTGTAGGAGTTGTAGGAGGTATTGACTTTACACATGAGTAGCATACAAAATTTTTACTACCATCGAAAAATATATGAAAAAACAAAAATAATATCAAATCACTTTACGCACTAGTGCGTAAAATAAATTATTTTACGCACTAGTGTGTAAAAACCTAAACGTCAAAAAATATGTCAGATTTACTTTACGCACTGCACAATAAAAAGGCCTATTTTACGAATCTTAGAGAGTGCGTAAAGTGAGTATTTTACGCACGGTAGTAGAAAAAAACCATTTTTGCGCATTTACGCTTCTATGTTCATACCTCGGTTCGGTATAAAAACAATTTTGGAGGCCATATTATAGTTTTTATCTATAATCTTTAACACCGAGTTTAAATTATGTATTTCAGATATTTTTATGAAAATCGATATGTAGGTTTTTCTCGCAACAATATATTTTAATTAAAAATTTAAAACTGATGGTACTGGAATTTCTCATACAAGGGTGTGTCAGTGGAAAGTCGAGTGGGAGTAAAAAATTAATGTCTTACTAAATATAGGTCAGATTTCTTTATGTAGCAGTGGAACACATACAGAGTGGGGCATAAGTTTGGAAACCGCTGTTTTATTTGGAACCACCAATCCTTTGGCGACAAAATTAAGTATGGGGGGATTATCCGTCCCTGATTTCAAAATGTTATCGGCAGTGTTGCCACTCTTTCAGATTTTTTTTCTACCATAGCCAAATGTCAAATTTTAAATGAAACGTCAAATTTATTTTTTCAGCAATACAGGGTGAAACAAATTATTTTTTCTAGGGAAACCATAAGAGACACGAAGTCTGTTAAATGGGAACAAAGTTACGCAATTTAAGAGTCATTGATATGCCGTTGAGAAATTTATAAAATTCCGACTACCTCCGAAGATATTCGTAATATATCGAAAATCAGCTATTTTATTTTTATTTTTTTCCTGACTTTATTTAAAGAGATAATATAAAATGAATTTAACATTATTATTGCCATTTTTTCTCCTTTACAAGACGGCAATATCATATTTGAGATCTGGCGTTTCTTGTCCGGGTCCCCTCCATCACCTTTTTAAATAAGGACCTGTGTTTTTTATTTCATTTTTTAGAAGCCTTTGGTTTCCCAAAACCGACGATGTATCACACTTGTCCAATAGCGGTAACAAATATTCTCATAAGTGAAATCGAGTCAGAAAAGATTGCCCTATTTCTAACACATTATTTCTTATGGAAAAAATCTAGATTTGTTGATTTATTGATAAGTGTGATACATCGTTGGTTTTGGGAGACCAAAGGCTTTTAAAAAATTAAATAGAAAATCCAGGTCCGTATTTAAAGAAATGAAGTTGATGATGGGGGCCCGGCGAGGGGCCCGGACACGAAACGTCAGATTTAAAATTTGAGACTGCCATCTTATAAAGGGAAAAAAGCGGCAATAATAATGTTCAATTCATGTTATATTATATCTTCAAATAAAGTCTGGAAAAATAAAAATGAAATAGCTGATTTTCGGTTTATTACGAATATATCCGATAGTCGGAATTTTCAAAATTTTTCATTGGCATATCGGTGACCCCTAAATTGCGCAACTTTACCCCCATTTACAGACTTCGTATCTCTTACGGTTGCCGAGATCCTAATGGTGAGAAGCAAATTTATTTCACCCTGTATAGATTCTCCACTCCAACGCCAGTTCAGTATAGTTCATGTCAGATAGCTAGCAGTGTATAAGGGATAGTCTGTATACGAACTGGTATTATACAGGGTATTGGTCAAGTACGTGGCCAAACTTCACTCTTTGAGTGATTTTAGAACGCAAAGTTTATATAAACATAGGTTCGGAAATGCATTGTTTCCAAAATACAGGGTGTTCAAGTTTAAGAAAAAAACGGTAGTGTACGCCACTGACTTTTTCTAATTTTGGTATTGATTTCGGATTAAGGAATTAAAAATACAACTTTTTTGTCCCTTGATTTATTTTCGTACCTTGTTTACTCTTTAGGGAAAAAAATAAAAACCACTATTACATGTCCCTAGAATATCACAAAAAGTTATTTTATTTTATTTTTTTTTTCAAGAACTAAGCAAGATCCAAAGATAAGACAAGAGATAGGAAAGCTTTATTTTTAGTTGCTAAATTTGGAAAAATATAGAATTTTTTAAAAAGTGAGTGGCTTATATTTTTTTTATCAAAAATCTAGAGAAGATTGACTTCCGGGACGCCACTGGACTTACAAATAATTAATCTAATTTTGGCTAAATTAGCTCTTTATTACAGTAAATACTACTGCCGAATTTTAAGAAAATCGACCAAAAGAACTAAGATTTTTCCAAAAAAACGATTTTTTTAAGTTTCTCTTGGAAACATAGCATTTCCGGACATATGTTTATATAAACTGTTGATCTTAAAATCACTCGACGAGTTACCTCCTGAAGTTTAGCTACGTACTTAAATAACACCCTGTATTATTGACGACAATGAATTCAATTGTTGTCAACAAACGCGTACCATAAAAATACCGAGAAAAATGCCTAACGATTTTTTATACGTTTTTATGACAAATACTATACCCAGTTAGCACGTAGCCGCTCATTTGGTACTTAATATCACCTATTTTACCGAAAACTTATGTGGATTATGAGCGATTGCGAATGGATTGCTATAGGATTGCGTGGATTGCGAATCGATTTCGGGGGGTTGCGAATCGATTTCGGGGGATTGCGAAGCGATTGCGATGATTGCGAAGCGATTGCGTTGATTGCGAAGCGACTGCGAATGATTGCGATAGTGATTTCGGCGATTGCGAGTGATTTTGTGACAGTATTGCGAGAAGTGAATCACCCCTCGGTTAAAGCCTGACGACTCAGTTTCATCTAGATAAAGTGTTATCAAACATAACACTAGATTGTAAGGATTTCGTGTTTTTATCCACACCCAGAAAAAAGTGTTTTTTTTTTTCTAGCTAATAATAATGTTGTAATTTTTTCAGTTCGGAAAAGTTTTGTATTTAATTTTGTTTGTAGCTCCTATAATAAACTTCAGTGCTTTCAAAATATCTAGACAACCCAGCATACAACAACTTTTAGAAACTACAATTATAGTCAAACAATAACAAAATTGCTAACAGCTAACTTTAATCATAAGTAATTTACTTATAATTCTACAGATTAGAAGTAGCATATGTAAAGACCTAAAAAATAGTGACTATCCAACCCCCCACCCCCCCCCCCCCCCCCCCCCCCCGCTCTTTCTACTATTGGCATAATATATGCAGTAATTAGATACTTCTAATGATGTATATGCACGTATATGATAAAAATATGTCATTTATGGCTGGACCCTTCTTATTAAAACTAAGAAATGTGTCTCCGGAAATAAACTGCCGTTCATAACTTTCGAACATTCAAAATTCGTGGTCCGATTTTAATAATCAATATTTTAACTAATAATTGATGGAATTAAATGCGGTTTTCGAAATAATAAAGCCCAATGCTTTACAAATCAGTTGACTTGTACTAAATACCTAAAAAGATCCATATTCAAATTATACAGTGTTATTCGCAATTGCCCCACAAAATTCAAAATATTCACATCTCTCCCAAATATGCAGAAGTAATTTTTTTATCGGTTTGATGATAGGATAGTAGTCATTGGCTCCACACCTCGGGACGTTTTCGAGATTTTTCATTTATCGATAGCGTTTAAAAAATTGCTTAAATATCTTGAAAATCGGTATATTGGAAAGTTTGCCTTAATTTGAAGCTTCTTTTGTTTTTTTTTATATTTAAATAACATCAGGGCCATCTCATATTAAAGTAAATAATTTTTTTTCTCAAAATTAGGCGTAATAAAAAACCCAGGGCCGTATTTAAAAAAATAAAGTTGATGATGGCAGCTCAAAGACGAAACGTCGGCTTGAAAATCTGATAACACCATCTTGAAGAACAGAAAAAGTATAGCAATGAAAATGCGAAATTTATTTTGTTATATCTATTCAAATAGAGACATAAAAAATAAAAATTAAATCGAGAATATTCGGTTTTTTTCCAAAATCTTCGGGAGTATTCGGAATTTTTAAATTTGTAATGTAGAATTTTGATCAGTATCAAACTGCGCAACTTTGCCTCCATTTAACCGACTTCGTATCTCTTCTAGTTTCCGAGATCCCAATGAAGAGGCTCGAATTTGGGACACCCTGTACATTATAATAGCCTAATTTTGAGAAAAAAAATTATTTACTTTAATATGAGATGGCCCTGATGTTATTTAATTATTAAAAAAAAAACAAAAGAAGCTTCAAATTAAGGCAAACTTTCCAATATACCGATTTTCAAGATATTTAAGCAATTTTTTAAAAGCTATCGATAAATGAAAAATCTCGAAAACGTCCCGAGGTATGGAGCCAATGACTACTGTGCTATCATCAAACAGATAAAAAAAAATGACTTCTGCATATTTGGGAGAGATGTGAATATTTTGAATTTTGTGATTCAATTGCGAATAACCCTGTATAATTTGCATATGGATCATGCAAACAGTCAGCTGATTTGTAAAGCATTGGACTTTATTATTTCGAAAACCGCATTTAATTCCATCAATTATTAGTTAAGATATTGATTGTTAAAATCGGACCACGAATTTTGAATGTTCGAAAGTTATGAACGGCAGTTTATATCCCGGAAATAAGATATCGACTTGAACTAGCACCGTTTGGTACTCTTGATAAGATGTTTAAGGAATAGCATATATATTGACTCAAGAATATATCTTCCACAAAGCGTATCATCCAAAAATATAGTCGACAAGAATATTGCCGAAGAAAATCACTAAAAAATGCAGCTAGCATTGGCTAAAAATCTAAAAAAATAGACTAGAATCGCACAACAGAAGAGAAAAATTCAAGACTTTGTCCCAAATTATTCGGCTTTCAAGGAATAAGATATTATGTGGCGAAAAGCTGAAATTTAACTAATTCATCCTGTATAAAAGGCATCATCATTTTTAAAGTATTTTCTTTGACCATTTTTTACGAAGATTCTCGTCAAGTAATCGATTTTTCTATAAGTAAATTTTTTTTCGAGAAAAAAAAAGTAAAAACCTTCACTTCTTTGACATACAAATCGAGTTTTTAACATGTTCCTTTTTTCCGTTTAGAGAGTTTTCTCCTCTAAATTCTTTGTCGAAGTGTCGTCACGATTTTTTTCAGTCCTGGCCAGTTAAGTCACCCCTTTTTCATAAATATACGCCCAAAAAAAATTTTTGTCTATTTTTCGTTTCTCACCGATTTCAGCAGGACCTTCAAAAAAAAGCGTGGAAAATTACATCAAAATTAGTTAATTTTTTCGACAGCGTTATCAAAGCAAAATTTTGAAAAATCGCATGGACAGGGAAATCGGATCACAAAAAACAATTAACGTGCCAAATTACAAACTTCCATTCGTAGCCGTTTTCGAGAAAAAAGCAGTTGACGCTGACTTTACCCAAATGAGCGATAGCTGAGCGTTACTCGTCGTCAAAAGTGTATTTATTTATTTGTTTATTTATAAAGGTTTGCCTTAAGGTACTTGATTTTTGACCTAAAACTAATACAAACTTAATAACATATACATATTTACAAATAAATACCTATATACTACCGACTAAGGTGGTACCTAACAAGCGTCCACCTAAACCTAAAATAACTAAATAAATGACATGATATTTTATATATTATGATTATTCCAACACTGCACTTTTAATGTATTTTGGTTTTATGCAGCCCTTCCTAGTGGGGGGAAGGGGGGCATCCTAGGGTCCTAGTCCTTGTCCTGACGGTTCTTTAGAGCATCACCTCGTGGATCATCTTGTGGATTTTCCTGAAGGGCGTTTTCTCTATGGTCATCCTTCCTATATTCCTGATTATTTACTGCGTCCTCATCGTGTACCTGAAGAATTTCGTCGCTGTCTCCTGTATTCTCTGTTCTAGCGGTCATGTCCCGGCTTCTCTGTACAAGTGTCTCGTCGTCTTGAAATCCTCCAATCTGTAGTTCATGATTGTGCGTAGCAATTTGCGCTCTAAAGTCTTGGTTTTCGCTGCGAAGCTCCATCCCGGCGCGGCTTACATGATTTTCGGTCTGACGTAGGTGTTGTAGAGTCTGATCGTGATTTCTTTGTCCAGTCTTGATTGCAGTGCGATGTATGGGTATATTGCGCTTGCTGCTATTTCTGCTCTTCGTTTGGTAATCTGTATGTGGTCCTCGAATGTCAGCTTCGCGTCCAGCGTGACCCCTAGGTACTTGGCAGTGTCGATGTCCTCGATCCGTGCCTCGTTGGTCGTGATGTGTGTCGTTTCTCTCCTGCGCTTCTGATTAAAGTTGATGAGGTACGTCTGGATCTCGTTGATCTTCAACTTCCATTTCTTGGAATATTCCTATCTGCCTGACATGTTGTTCTATTCCCTGTGTTGCCGCCTGCTGGGTTGATGGTGTGCAGACCGCTACATCGTCCGCGAATCTGGTTGTTCTGCTTCCTTGGCACGTCGTTGATATAGATGTTGAACAGCGTCGGCGATATCACGCTTCCTTGAGGGAATCCTTGCTTTATGGTCCGTGTCCTTCATTCTGTCCCGTTGATCAGCGTTGTTGTTGGCCTGTCCTTTAGATAGCTCATGACGATCTTCGTGATTGCCGTGCCGGCCGGCGCGATTCCTGCTTCGGGCATCTTGGTAGTCATGGCCTCCCTCCATATGATGTCATAAGCTTTTCTAGATCCAAAAGTGCCGCTGTTGTGGCCTTCTTGGTGTTTTTTTTTTTCTGTCATTGCCTGGTTCACTATCCTTGCAAGCTGCATGGCTGCAAAAGTGCATAAAACTTTACCCGAATGAGCGTCACATAGCCGAGCCTGACGACTCAGTTTCATCGAGATAAATTATTATCAAAGATAACACTAGATTGTTAGGGTTTCTTGTTTTAATCCACGTCTAGAAGAAAGTGTTTTTTTTTTCGGGCCAATAATAATTTTTTCATCTGATTCTTTCAAAGCACATGCCGTATTGTATCGATAATATCAAGTGTAAGAAAAAGATATGGTTTTCATCACGAAGGTCAACAACATAGGAGAATAAGTTATACAAAAATGTGTAATTCAGCCACAAATTGCTTATAGCTCGCTCAAAAACGCATTCTCGTTAGAGCCAGACCGGTTCGGTAGAGGACCTGGCAGTGCACGAGAATGTTACATATGACATTCTAGTACCGTATGTTAACACATAGCAGTTGTATTTTAATGGGTATGAGATTGCCGTTATTAAGTAGAAAAAATTGTATCATGAAACCCTAATGATTGGCAGTGACCGCCACCAAATACCGACGAGTTTGTTTTTATCTAGATATGACAAACTTGAGTGCAATGACGTAATAGTTCTAAGAAATACAGCGCATTTAGGCATCTTCAGCTAGATTTACATTCACTTCATGACATATTAAATTTGCGGAGTGGCGACAATAAGATCGAAAACTAAACGATATTAGGCAAAAATATCGACATTTGATCGAGAAACAAAATATGGAAATCAAAAACGAATTATCGAATACCAGAATATCGGAAATGACATATATCAATCAAAAGAGCTAAATATCAAGAGTATAAAATATTGAAATTATAAAATATCGAAAATGTAAAATATTAAAATATTAATAAAAAGAAAAAGAAATTGTTTGCCCTTTATAGGTTTTTTTTATAAATTAGACACTCAGAAATGCGATTTTTCCAATTTCCATGGAAATTTTGTAAATTTTAACGGAAAATAATTATATGAAAATTATTTTTACTATATATTCTAGAAAGATGTTTGTCTGAACACAAAGTTTCCCGCGAAAATGCATTATTTCATTTTCCGGAAATTTTGTTTAATTTACAACTCGACTTAGAATAACGAAGTTAAAGCGCAATTTGCACGCTCTTATTTTGGTGGGCGCATTAATTTAGCTCCCTCGCACTAAGCAAAACTTATGAAGACTAACCCAAACTAACAATTCGGGAAATTAAACCACCGCGTTTAACGTATTTTAATTTACCCAAACTAACCTAAACTAACAGAAATTCACCTAAAGCTATCACAAACAAACTAGATCTGATTAACCAATGGCAAGATTAAAGCGCAGTTCGCCCTTTAATTTAGTTCCTGAGAACTAACAAAACTAAGCTAAGTAAATAAACCAAACCTAACCCATAAAGTAGAAATAATAAAAACGTTTCTAGGTTTTCCTCAATTCTTTCAACAAAATAAATTAAATAAATAAGTTATAAACACGCTTTAAATGGAAACCGAACTAAAAAGTCAAAAATAATGTGTAACTATTAAGATTTTCTTTAATAGTGATAAAAATTAAAATAACTCAATATAATAAAATGCTTGTTACTAAGTTTAAAATAGCATAAAGCGATTGACAAAAAAGTGATTTCATTATAAAAAACGTGAGGAGCTTTTTACTATATTTTTATAATAACTCCACTTTTATCAATAGC
>MU182247.1:35363-49543 GCA_016904865.1 Pissodes strobi
CCAAAAAACTATGCTCCTGCGAGAGGAACTTCTTGAGTGAGGATTAGGATATCGGTAGAACAACCAGAGCCTACGAACGTAGGCTGTGAGCTGCAGAGCAGTGGTTAAAGCGGAGTAGGTGGGAGACAAAAGTCTGTCGAACTGATGGTCCGCTTGACTATTTATATAATAAAATCTGTTGACCATTGCAACTTTAAGGTTCATAATTGCCTGCGCTGTTCGCTCGCATTGTTTACAATTTATCTTGAATGTTTACATAATATTTTCGAAGTTCAAGTTCAAATTTAGGACAATGTGATAATTAATTAGTAGTTTAAATGTTTTTAGTAGTTCACAATATCCAATGCTTAAAAAAAGAAAGTCAGAAGGGGAATACCACACATTAATTTAGGAAGTGGTCGATGATGAAGAGACATTTTATATTTATTATAGAATGTTTAATTAAAAGTTCATACTTATCAATGGTAAAAACTTTCGGACACACCATTTTGCCGGCTCGAAGCACGCAAGGACATTCACTTTGATTATCGTTTGTTCATCCTCATCACCATGTTTTTTTGCTCTTTTTAAGATAATGTCCTTCACTTTTAATCTCGAACCTGATATACACAATATTGCGATTGGTTTTCTTTGTTGTTCTATAAACTCAGGTGTTAATACGAGACCAAACATAAAGCCAATGAATTTTGAAACTAAAGGTATTTTAGTAAAACGTCTCTTGACTTGTTCGCTACCCTGTTTCACCATCTTCAAATCAACGGCAATCATTCTTTCATTATTGTAGTTTTTACGACATCGCTCATAAACTTCAATTGCAGATTTTTTACTTAGCTGAAAATGCTCAGCATCCTTCTCCCTCTTACTTGACTCGAAAAGCGCTTTCGTACCTTTTTCCCGCACCGTTGTTCTTCTCTACATGGTGGCTTAGTTCACCTTGGCTCGTCTGTGAAGGAGTCGAATGGAAGGAAAGAGTGCTTTTAGACCAGACGAGGCAGTTATAAAATCATTTGGGAATGCCCAGACAGAATAAATAAAATAAAAAGACGTACAAGACAAAATTATACTTGCACAGAAAAAGCTTTTTGTGATACTGGAGATGGCATAATAGTTGAAACCAGTCTACATAAGGTTTTTTCTAGCAGCGATTTCAACCCAAACCAAACCAAAGCCAAGCCATCCGGAGTTTGCGCATAGCGATTTAAGTGTCGCTTATATTGCAATGCGCAAACTCCGGATGGCTTGGTTTTGGTTTGAAATCGCTGCTACAACAAACCTATTGTATTCAACTAAGTAAATGGTAACCTTTAACATTAAATTAGAGTTTTGAAATGGAAAAATTTGGCTTTGCGAAGACAACTGACATACGTCAATTTTCAACTGGCGCTTGAGCACGAACGGTTCGTCGGTGAAAAAAAATCTAAATAGTGAAATTTGTAGGAAATTGTATGTACTTTCATTGTGAATAGGGGGGGGGGGGGATTTATGACAAGTAAGTAGTTTCCTAGTTCTAAACCAAAACCGACAAAAAAATTAGGTTCTTAAATTTTTTCAATTTCAGGTTCTTAGTAAACCTCAGATTCGAATTTAGCACCCCAAAAACCCCAGCATTTCCGCTAGGGGCCTCATTGAGCACAAATTGACTATAATATTAGTCTAACATTCTAACAAATAATGGCTTGCTCAAGGGACTCTTCTCGTACTGGCAAGTTTTATTCTAGCTTATATTATAAAATAACCCTAGAAAGTTAAAATTTTGTTCCTTATTTTTGAACACCCTGCATTTTTTAACGAATTGTGCCCTTTTTATTATTTTTATCATTTAGAATGCTTTAAACGAGCCGTACCTACACTAAATAAATCCATAAATAATACGATACAGATGTATAAACATGTTTAATGACTTGGCAAGTTTGTCAGGCAGACATAATATATACACACATCTTATTGTGATCTTAGTCAGTAATTTTAAATTCATTTCGCAGAACTGATTTATTTTAATCTTAACCAGAAAGAGTTTGCCTGTATGTTCTTACTTATGCTTTTCATTCCATATAATTACATGGAAGCAAAACTGAATTATAATTTTTCTCAACCAATCGAAACGTAGACCAAAAATGAAAAATAAAAATGAAATAATAATGTATTGGAAAAATATTTCAAGCCGGTCCGCTATAGTTTACGATTTGGATCGCAAGGCGCCTAGAGACACCTCATTCTTGTTAATATTATTTATTATGAAATCGAGACAAGAATGAAACTAGATACCATAACACTTGAACTGATTGATGATATTTATGGGGTTCGTGTGTTTGGCAATTTTATCGTGTTAAGATAAACAGACGTCACGCGTCTATTCTATAACATAGGGCGAGTTTCGTATCTGTTGAACTGGCCACGCATATTTTCTTAATCCTGCTGAGAATCCTCACAATTTCACATATACGAAATAGGATATTAGGATATATATTTTTTAATATTTAAAGAGTATGTATAAGAATTTCACAGTATAAACTTTAGCCAGAAGGTTACCGGTTATGTATTTTAACCCCTAACTGACATGGTGGAACAGAAACTACGCTGTGGGGTCCTTAGGATTCCAATTTATTGACAACAGATAATGACATTAACTTTATTTTAATATATAACAGAAAGGGTAGGTATTCTATTATTACAAAAATAAAGATTTTTTTTCTAAATGCATACACAACTTTATTTGAATATACTTTTTAAACTATTCAACTGTTGTGGCCCGTCGATAGTACTGCAAAAAAATTAGTAGATCAAAAGTTATTTGTACAAAAGCTACAAATGTTACTTACCATATATTTTTTTCAATTTATTCACTTTCATCGACATCAACGAGACAGTTTTGGCAAATATTCTTGCTGCATTGCAAGCAAGAAGATTGGCTTCTTGCATTTTATACATAAGTAAGAGGTCTTCTTCCGTAATTTAAGGTGGAGTGTCAATCAAGCGACTGCAGCGGCTACAGCCGCGCGACTGCAGTCGCGCGACTCTGGCGACTTTGCCGCATTCACTGGTTAACGTTAAATCATATTGACGCGTTGTCAATCACGCGTCTTCAGCACGACGACGAAACCGTCTGCAACGACTCTAGCGACACGGCTGCCAAAACAGCAGTCTAGACGCGAGAGCCGCCGCGATAGGTTTAATATAACCACGTGTTTTAGTGAATATTTTTGAAGAAAAATGGATGACTCCTTATTAAGTGAACTTGTAGGGCAACATCCCAGTTTATATGACTCAAAGAACAAACATTATAAAAATCTAAATATAAAAGATAACGTGTGGAAGGAAATTGCAGAAATTTTAAAACAACCAGGTATGTAAATAAAACAAATATGGCTTTTAACAGCAATAACATTATTTATTATTATTAGAAATATCGGTTTGATTAACTGTTTTTTCTTGCCATGAAAGTGAGCCTTCTTGGCTGCTGAAATATCGAGTAAATGCTTCTCTGACATCGAACCCTTCAGCATTGGCAAATCCGCCAGTTCCACGTATAGGTATCATATTTTTGGTTGGTACATCATGCAGATTTGCGTCTCTGAGAAGGAGTTTATTATCTTCAAGGGAAGAATCTCGAAGCATGTTATGAATACAACAGGCTGTCATAATCAAATCATCTGTCACTTCTGGTCTAACAGCAATTGGGGAATAGAATATTCTAAACACCTGACTCAAAAGGGCAAAAGCATTTTCCGAAACTCTTCTTGCCCGCGAAAGTCTGTAATTAAATACTGCCTTTTTAACATCCAAGGAAGCAACGTTTCGAGCGAATGGTTTCATAACATGTTTTGATAGTCGAAAAGCCTCATCTCCGACAATTATAAAAGGCACAGCTATATCAGAATTGGGTAGCTTACTTGGAGGAGGATAAAATGTTGTATCATTAATCAATTGCCCAAGATTAGATTTGGCTAATATACCACTATCACCTTCTTTACCATAGGATCCAATATCAACCATTATAAATTTATAGTTAGCATCTACAAACGCCAACAGCACGATGGAAAAGAAATCTTTATAGTTATAAAATAAAGATCCACTTCTTCCTGGACAAAATATACGCACATGTTTGCCGTCTACAGCTGCAACGCAGTTGGGAAAATTCCATTTATGGGAGAACTCTGCAGCTCTATCCAATTGATGTTCTATCGTTGGCACTGGCATGAAAATAGGAGGAAGTCTTTCTCGTAATAGGCGTAGTACCAATTTCACAATGCGGCTAATATATCCAGGTGATATTCGAAATGCGAAAGATAAAGAGGCAAATGTCTCCCCTGTTGCCATAAATCTGAAAAAAATGAAAAGGTACAGGGTTTTTTACTTAAAACTCCGCTCGCCGATTATAGAAAAACGAGTAAAGATATTTCTTTTCTTCAAAAGGTAGTTGATAGACGGGTTCGATTTTTAATTACCCTTACAAAATGCCAATTGAACCCGTCTATCAACTACCTTTTAAAGAAAATAAATATCTCTACCCGTTTTTGTACAATCGGCAAGCGGAGTTTTAAGTGAAAAACTCTGTATATTATTTGTCTTTTAATCGAACCGATATTGTATTTTTTTTATTCCAAAGAAACTGTTTTCAATTTATCAATTTAAAATAATAAAACAACTCTGACAGTATCTAGATGCAATAAATGTTTGTTTTGTTTCTTACAGTCGAGGATTGCAAAAAACGCTGGAAAAACATTCGCGATACGTACAACAGACGTAAACGAAATAAGCTGCCAACAGGTTCCGCAATAAGCGCAAAAGCTTCAAAATGGTACCTCCAGGATGCTCTATCCTTTTTGAATACTGTGGAATGTGAGCGAAAGTGAGTATATATTTACTGAAGCTGAAGTTATAAATTAGTAACTCCTATTTTCACTCATTTCAGAAGCACTTCAAATGTTCCGAATCCAAATGCGCAAGACAGTAATTTCGAAGAAAATGAAAATGCTTCTGACGTTAGTGAAAATGAGCCACTGCACACTACTCAAAATGAAGAAGAGACCCCATTGGATAAAACTGTTTTGTCAGAAGAAAATGTGTCAGGACCTAGTAAGAATATTCCGAAAGCAGGCAATTCACATAGAGAGGAGCTCATTACAAAGAAGCGATCAGTTCAAAAGGAAATGGTTCAACGAAATGGTTCAAAACGACAAAAAATTACTACTGAACAAATTTTTAATTTCATGGAAAGTAATAAAGACGAAAGATTGGACAAGCAAGCCAGAATACTCAAGGCAGTGGAAACTAGGAAAGTTGAAGATAATGCTATTGATGCTTTTTTCAGGAGTATGGCTATATCTGTTAAGCAGCTCTCGCAATCTTCCCAAATAAAAGCTAAAATGGAAATTTGTCGCATTGTTAGTGACCTAGAATTGATGGAGTTGCAGCAATCATCATCCCGTATGCCTGTTGTGACACAATCATCTACTAGTTTCCCCGTATGTTCGGCCTATCCTACTGTATATCCTGCCAGTACATATGTTTTATCAGCCGGAACTTCTGACATATCACAGCAATACTCTCGACCATCGACCGGTTTGTCCATGCATTCAGTCACTTCTCCTGAACCCTCCCCTAATACAGAAGTACCTCAAGGTCATGATTACTCTTCGAATTCAAATTTGACTTTTTTCAATTTAAATTAAGTATGATATTGTGTTAAAAATAAATATAAATATATCCACTTATACATACAAAAAGCAAATAACCTTACCTTAGTGTTACCCCTAGTTTCTCTTCTGGGCTTATTGGGTGTCTAACTAGTCCACAGGAGTGTTTTTTTAGGTCATTCTCAATCAGAGCTAATAAAAAATTGAACTGATTGATATTAACTCTATAAAAACTTCGAAATTTGCTTTCATCTTGTACAAGATGTCTTCGGACTAGCATATTCTAGAAACCCTCTTCTCCTCGGGCACAAAAAATACCATGAGGGCTGCTTCGTAGAGAATCTGCGAGTAATAACAACAAAAGATCTTCCTCGTCTTCTTCATCTTCTAAATCTAACCACAAAGCAACTGCTTCCTCCATGATAGTTTGTTTATAAAAGCGAAAACGGCCGAAATCGCACAATTGACACTCGTATAGGCCGCTGCAGTCGTAATGCAAAACCCGCGCAGCTGCAGCAGCGCGGCTGTGGCCGCTGCAGTCGCTTGATTGACATTCCACCTTTTAGGGTTGCAATGTGAGCAGTATTTTCTTGAATTTATAGGCAGAAGTTCTGGCTCTTCGACGTTCGTCGGTTCGGCTGCAATTCCTAGTATTCTTTTAATATTTTCTCGTAAATATGTTGGTAAGCGAGGGTTGGCTGCTCTTTCGTTGAGAAGAGGAACATATAGTTGTTTTTTTTTTCAAAAATTCAAATTTTGATAACAATTGTCTGTTTCTATGCGACTGATGAAGTATATAAGCATTCAAGCCACTAATATCGACAATTCTGTAAAAAAATGACCATTGGCCAACGTCTTCTGCGTCTGCTACACGAATATTTAGAACAATTTTCGTCCATTTTGTGGTGTAAAACTCATTTATTTCCTCTATAAATTGAGCAAACATTTAAAATATC
This sequence comes from Pissodes strobi, assembly GCA_016904865.1. Classification (NCBI taxonomy): domain Eukaryota; kingdom Metazoa; phylum Arthropoda; class Insecta; order Coleoptera; family Curculionidae; genus Pissodes; species Pissodes strobi. Next base: position 41,956 of record MU182247.1, read on the forward strand.
ATTAAAATTCAGATTGCTCTGAGTCGAAAAAGTCAGGGCTTGTTTTGACTTAAGAAATGTTAAATTTAACAGCTGTCAAATAAAGTAACAGCTGTCAATATTTTTCAAAAAAGTAAATCGCAATCGATTGAAGGGCGAAAATTTTTTCCTGGATGTGTATGGGCAGATTTTTTGGCACTAAGAACAGGTTGCAGTTTTCAAAATATCAAGGTACAAATTTGAATCGAAATCCATAGTCTTTAGAAGCCTATTCTCGGGAGTCAACATCGGTGCAGGATCGGATCAGTTTTTGGGTCAGCAAACGTTAAATAAAATCTTTTGAGTTCAGGGATTGCTCCGAGTTGAAAATGGCGTAAAGCTAATTTGTAGAGCTCACCGAAACCAAAGAAAATTCTAACACACTATAATATTCTTTGCCGAAACCCCGCTTTTTTAATTTGAGATATCTTACCGTTTGTGAGATATTTGCAATTTTGTGACCAAACAAAAAGATTTGTTATAATTTGTTTTGACTTAAGAAATGTTAAAATTGACAGCTGTCAAACTTTTTCGAAAAAGTACAAATTAAGAGCTTTTTCATTGATCGCCTCTTTTATATAACTTTCTGATGGTTATAGCATTGCCTTGAAATTTAGGATCAATCTTGAATTTTACATAACACGCTGAATTTAACACGAAGGATTGGCAAACATCAAAAAAATTGGGTAGAATTCATTGCTCTGAGTTAAACAAGTCTTTAGACATATTTGTAGAGCTAACCGAGACACAAAATATTTAATCTTAAAAAAAATTCGAAATATTTTGCCGTTTGTGAATTATTTACCATTTTGTGACAAAAAAACTTAAAAATTTGTTATAATTTTGGAATTGCTTCGACTTAAGAAATGTTAAAATTGACAACTGTCAAAATTTTTCGAAAAAGTATAAATTAAGCGTTTTCATTGATCGCCGTATTTCAGCTCTTGTTATGTTATATACTAATTTCAACAAGCCTGTAGACAAATTTTTCAACACATGTACGATATAAAGCACTCTATAGCCAAGTTAACTATGCTTTATCATCATTTTCATACACGGTCGTAGAAAAAAGTGTTTATTTGCTTCTATACTTTCTAGTTTCCTTACAATGTTTCCAGTTGTTGTAACCTCAATTATTTATATGTAAATAAGATGTGTTAATTTAAAGTTGTAATTTTCAACTAATCTGTCAAAACGGTATAAAAATTAATGTGCTTATGGATCACAAAAGGTATCGGTACGACCGATAATAAAGTTGTTGATTTAGTAAAGCCATAGAGACAGGATCCCACTTCTCTTGTTCTTAAAGGAAGGAATTCACGAGGTATTTCACGCTTATTTTTATACCAACGTATGTGAGCTTATTTTTCAATAAAATATCCACTCGTTCCATTAAACTGTATCAATTATCGCCTGTGATATTCCTGTTGGTCACATACACTGGCTTGCAAAGGTGAACAACTGCTTGTCTTGGAATAGCCAGCCTCTTTTCTTCATCAGTAGAGTCTCTCGAAGTATCGCTCTCTTTACCACAGATTCCTTTCTTTCTTTGCATGTATCAAGACATGTCAGCAGAACCTAAAACCCACGGGCTGAAAATCTTCCTAAAAATTCCCGTCCAGTCCCATCTCTGGCAAACATAGCTTCTATACTGTTGGTATTTGATTTGAATGTAGACCAAGGAAACCATTTATTTCAATTTAGTTAACGTCTCTAAATTCAGTGCGATTCTCATTAGAAGGCTTCTTGTCTGTACTATTCTCTGTATTAATTTCAGATTAGGGTAATGTACCATAATTTCTAACATGTCTTGGGTAAAAGTTGGCTTTATATTTTCTTCAGCTCTAAATACACCACGCATAGAAGGGAGTTTTAGAATGTTGTGACTGGGAGTGCGGACGTTTCGTGTAGGTACCACCGACGACCACATGTAACGATTTTTCCGGTAGTAATATTTTCTTACGTGTTGAACTGATTCCTCTTCCAAGTTCTCCACCATTTCCCCTTTCATTTGGTTTATAACATTTTCGACTCCCGCAGACGAGACGTATCGAATTCATCCTCGGACAATTCAGTTTCTGATTCATATTCACTGATAATAAATCCATCCTCTTCGATACCATCTTCTCCCACATTAAAAAAATCGCTGTCGAATTCGTCGTACCACGCCTGAACTCTCTCTTGAAACTATGGATCACCCGACAGCTATATTTTCTCAGGAGTTGCCATTTCTCCAAAAAGTCACGAACACTACGTTGTTAGATCCCAGGAACTCATACGCGCTCGGTTCGCAGGTCAAACGGTGGCTCACCCTCATACAATAAGGTCAACTACCAAACTAACCCAAAGTAACAAGTACGTCGCTCAGTATGCTGTCGGTGGCAATATAGTAGGAAGGTACTGAAGAGCGCGCAGCGTTAAGATGAAAAACACAACATAAATTAATATCCATATAGCTCTGGGAGTCCCTGGGACTCCAGACCGTCGGTTAAGGGTTAAGGTATGAATGTGCTAAATCCAAGGTCGCTGTTCCGTCGTTGGAATCCGTCAGGTTTAGGTTAGAGAATCATTAATATTTTTGGTGCGCTCCTAAAATATGCCTATTTTTAAAATTTTGAACCTTTTCGTGGGATACTTACTTTTAATTTCAGTAAAGCGTTCTTATCACCAGTGTCGATGAAGATTACATCATTGAACTTTATAATAACTAGTATATACAACGTCGAATTTTTCTTACAACAAATTTGACATTGTATTATTATCGGCAAAAAAAAACTAAAATTTCTCTTAACAAAACACGATGCTTAAGTGTCTATTCTGCAACAACTTGCTTCATAGCAATCACATTATCCTATTGAATCATTTGGAATGCGATCTTCTTAACGTTCGTCTCGTATGAAGGAGTTATATTACGCAGCTCAGCTAAAAATAGTGTGCAATATATAATCCAAGGCCCATTAAAAATCGGACTAGTAACCTACGAAAATTCTGTCTCACGTGGTAAGTTAAGTACCGATATATCCTTACGGTGTTGACGCTAGACGACGCGACGCGACGCTTCGCTTCGTTACAGTACTGATTCGCTGATACGTCACAAAGAGTTTTGCAAATGCCAACTTAAAGTTGAACTAGTAGTAAACTGAGTAAGATCATTTTTATATTTTTGGGAATAAGCTTAGTAGATTGACCAACGAATAATTTTCTCCAACTAACTATGTATATAATTGGGTACGTAATTCACTACGCTTATTTTGATAGGCTAGAACTCACCCGGCTTAAAAAATCGGCCGAAGCTGATTTGGAATATTCAAGTCAAGCTGAAAATTGTTGACTAAAATTGACTTGACCAAAACGGTTTCAGTTCGCTATATAAGCACTTATTTGTGTTAAAATTTTCGATATTTCGGTAGATAACTTGGGAAATTTATTCTTTCTTCGACATCCTTCTGGAACAGCACCCGTATGTGTGAATCTAACTTGGACAGACATTTAGTTTACTTTTCAAAAGCTTTTCCATAATCTAGAAGTACCCCTAACAGAACCACAAAAACGCCTTGCAGATTCTTAGAACTTTCTAGAGAAAAGGAACAGTACAGTAAATGGGTGTATCTTCTGGGTCGTTCCCGATGGGGGGTAAGCCTTATGATCTCTATGATTTCAAGAGATTACCCGCCTGTATAAATGCTTCAAAACTCGGCAGAGGCCGGTTAGTGTGGGTTAGAAGCATCATTATAGGTAAGCGATATTAATAATCAAATATTGATGTTGAAATTTAACTCGGAATACTCGACATATCGATATATGAGGTACGGGTGGAGCCGGGGGCTCCGGTATAAGTCCACTTTATTATTCGACCTTTCCATCCTACCTATAAGCTAGTAATTATATCGATTTTGAGTCAGTGTTAGAAAATAATTCCTTCTTCATTTTCTTTTTATTTTACTGTTAATTTTTATTATCCATGTTTTCCAATACAATTCGTTGCCTGTATGCCAAATTAAAAATATTTTTTTTAGCAAGAAAACCTTAATAAAAATGATAGAATAGTTCATGAAAATATCTTGGCGTACCTATAACAATAATACATTGATAAATTTAAAAATAGAGCTAGTCCTAAAAAATCGGGTCCTATCCTATCGGAGTAGGTTGCAAATGATATCCTTATAGGCAATCTTTTTTTCTGTTTATTCACGGATCACAATACAATACATAAATGCCAAAACTCTCCGACGTAAACTCTCTAAATTGTATTCATAGGCTGGTTTATGTATTTAAAATAAAATTAGTGTGTGTGGGGTTATCGCGCTACTACCGACTTACTTTGGCAGAATTTTCGTTTTTTATTTTATCGGCTATATTTTGTTCGTTGTCCTGTGCCATTATCAAAGTTTTTAACCACTGTTTAGATATAATATATTGTGCTAGTTATCGCGTTTAAATGTGTTTCTCCTGGAAAGTTTGGTGGACATTTTTCGCTGAAAAATATACCTAGTCACTAGTCAGTCTGGGTAAGTGTCATGCAAATTCGGCGTGTTTTAATATCAGTAGTATTGGATTTCCGATATTTGAGATATTAAAAGTGAAGTATCGAATTCATGTGATATCACTATGATTTTTGTCTACATAGGTATATTTAACAAACTAACTTATGCCCATTTTGTAAAATAGTAAAGTATCAAAAACCTGACAACTGTTTGACTGAAAACGCATTAGCCTTTGTTGATAAACACATTCACAGAGGTTATTATTTAACTTTTTAATACTCCAAAGAAGGATGGCAACATCTTCAGATCGGATGTCGCTGAAGTAAGCTTCAGATTCAGATTCATTTCTGACCCCCCAAATTTACATTTTTACAGTCGTCCAAATGAATATTGAATTAGTAAGTAATAATAAGAATGAACAAAAATGTAGGGTATCGAAAACATGTTTTTAGTTAAATTTTGATTAAAATTAGGTGATTCATTTGAAATATATAATAGATAAAAGTACCTACCCTCTCCGATTATACATATACCCTTTCCAAAGGTAATAATATTTTAAATTTGACTTGTTTTCCTAAAGAAATTTTGATGTGGAAGTGACAAAGAACATCTCGTTGACACGCTTGAGTAATTGCAACCTCCCCCCCCCCCCCCCCCCCCCCCCCCCACTTAACTCTGATAGTCTGGGAAAATTAGACTGAATATTTGGAGAATATACAAAAATGTTATATGTTTCACTAAAATTTTGATATGGAAGTGACAAGGAAAATGTCATTGACATGCTTGACTAATTGCAACCCCCAGTTAACCCTGATAGTCAAGTGTGTCAATGCAATAACTCTTATATATAGAAAGGCTAAGCGCTAACAAAATTTTAGCTCGTGACGTATTGCATTTGGGCCTTTACTATTTGGAGCGCAGCTGTAGGAGGGTAGCTTGCGGGTGGAAGGTTAATCGCGATCGAGGCGCAAGTGGTGCAACATTGCCAGACTACTACGATAGTTGCGAATATTAGGATGCCTGTATATATAGAATGTATCTTTTACATTACAATTTCTTCAATATTGGAAAAAAAAAACATATTTCCATAAGGTGTTCTTTCCTCTTTCTATAATGTAGTAACATTCCGATTTGGCCAGTTTAGAATATTTTTAAATTTCATTTTATATGCTGTGTTTAGCAAAAAATGTATTTGCGGTAAGAATTATTGAAAAGAGGTCCATACTCTTCGGTTAATTAATTCTAAATTTATTGATTCGATTTGCTGTCAATAAGCTTAAAATCGCCGCGTTTATTAATGTAAATTAAATTTATTCTAAATATAGGTTAACGATATATTTGTATTAGCTTTTATAACACTGTTGTGGCTTTGAGTAACCTCAGGCACTTTGTGACTATATGTGTTTTAGTTGATAAGCAAACCACAGATCGCTTAGGTTTGATCAAGTCACTAAAATAGGATATTATGTTATTAGTATAACTTAGCTTAATTTATATTACATTACCGTAGACGAGCCAGCAAACCGTTCTAGATTTTTAAGAATTGTGTCAATAAAGTCTCATTAGATTCGTAAAATTCATATTAAATTTTCGGTTTGAATATTTCATAACTTTTTGGGACCTCCGGTTGCTGATCATTTCTGAGATCGTTTTGAGACCTCCGTTTTATTTTTTCCACGCGGCATGCTGCAATGTTCGCAATATTCGGTTGGTTCTGTCGATAGCATTGGGTAGTAGGAATGGGCTATTTCCTAATTGCTGCTGTCAATTTCGATTTTTAAAATTTTATCACTTCGTTTGGGAACATTTTCTAGTATTTCTTGAACAATTTAATTTCAGCGCATTAATTGTGGCTCCTCCTAATAAACGAAAACTAATTCGTTTATTAGCTTAGAATTATTCCTTGCATCGAATCACTTGGCATGTTTCAGCCCATCACTTCTTGCTGATCTGACGTAGTTTTCAATCTCCTAGAAGGAGAAAGGCAAATTAACTGAAACGAATAGAGAGTCCTTCTAAGAATACCTTTCGAGGCGAAAAGAAGGTTTGCTGTAGGGCAGTCATAGAGATTCAACATTTAGTATTGTGATTTAATACTACCCTTTCTTTGGGGATATATTGTGTTGGTTTCTGTTCGTGTTTTGACACGACCGATTTATTGGGATTTAACTTCTGCACTCGGTAAGCATTTTCTCTGGAATTATTTTTTTTTTCTATTTCTTGTGAAGCGCGTGGTCGCCATGTTGCTAAAGGATATTTCTCTTGTTTCTAGAGGCTTTTCGAGCTCGTTTACAAGACCGAGACCGTCGAATCTCCAGCAACCTCACACACGAGCGAAATAATTATTGCTACAGTTTTTTGTCTAAATTAACGATTTAATTGCCTTATCTGTGTTAACATTTTTTTGTACATTGTCCACCATTTGCATTCCATGGGTTATTTTAGCTACTCCATTTCATCAAATCTGAATTTTTATTTTAATGTGACTTTAGTTTTGATCATATGGGGAAGTTTATATTTTCTTTTAGGGGTGATTCATACCTATCCTTTTTATATTCAAGTTGTCTGTACCTTAGTATTTCCTTTATTTGCTGATGGTCATTGAAAGTACATTGATAATTTTTGGGAAGAATTTGTTTTATAAAGAAAATATATTTATGCAAAGGGGGCTATAGTTTTTTTCATTAAAGTAAGGGGGCTTTGTCTAATGCGTATTGGGTTATTGCAGGGTTCAATTACCGGGCTACCAGTCCTATTACCGGGCTACCAGTTCTATAACGTGGCTACAAGTCCTAACTCCGGGCCAGTTCCATCACCAGGTTACAAATAATATCTCCGGGCTACACGACAGCCGATCCTATCGCAGGGCTACAAGCCTTAACACCTGGCTTTCGTGTCCTCGGCTAGTTTCACCCTCGGGGCCATCAAGGGTCAGAGCAGTACCAACAGGTGCCCGGCGCCTCCACCAGAGTTTGACGGATCAAAGGGATGTCGTACTGAAGCTTAAGTTTATTTATTCATTTATTTTTCTCCAAAGGAGGACAAAGAACACAAAGTCAAAGTCACAGTCAATGTATATGTGTATT
>MU182247.1:60482-74499 GCA_016904865.1 Pissodes strobi
ATTATCAATGAAAATAGGAGAAATGTTTATGCAAATTATGTTAATAATAATATGAAAAGGTATACACATGTTAGGCCATCAAATATTAATTATCAATGAGTATAAAATATATAATGGTACAAATTATGATAATAACAATATTATAAGTTTCATTTTACCGACTTGTAATGACATAATATTGCAACACAGAAGCAAAACAATTCACCAAAATAAACTGTACACTCCGCTGGCTTCTGACTCTCTATTTTTCGCTCTCCAGCAATACCTTTCGGATCTCCTCCAAAAAACCTCGCAAAAACTCGACTTCAATTTATGACTGGTTTTTATCTTTTACATGTATAAGGGGTGTCTCAAAATATACCCATATATAGGGTGTCTCAAAAATTAATGTATCATGTCTAATGAAATAGTATTTTAAAGATGTGGGTTATCTCAATACACAAATAGACCAGTTACCTCTATGTCCTGGATTTCTGACCGGTGGAACGCAGTGAAAAAATAGCAGCCAATATTCCGGAAATAACCAAAAAGACAACAATCTGTATACACTGCTCAAACAAATACATACGATTATTAACATCAGCAATCTGATATTGGAACGAGAAAAATATTCGCACGTTTACCATCGGCATCCCGATTTTGAGAAGTTTGAAATCATCCCAACGCTATTTTTTAATTAAAAACTATCCATGTCACTATACAAAAACTACCTTTGAAAAAAAAATAATTTACTTGATTTGACTTTAACTCGTACTAAGATAAAGATGAAATTATTCAAATGATATGAGTATCAAAAATTTGGAAAGAAACATTGACACTTGATTTAAGGTTAAAATTGCCTAAAATTAAACTATCTTTGTTTTTAAGGAAACTACCATTAGAAAATTGGTTAGAGTGAGTCGTAATCCGAAAATGAAAGAAACAGTCCCAATCATGATAGCATGAATTCGAATACTTGGAAACTTACTTTTGTCAATTTTGGAGTAAATTAAAAAGGCTAGGACAAGAATAAAATTATTTAGACCACGTTCTGGAAGGAATTATAAAGATAGCAATTTTCATCAGGTCTCAAGAGCTTAACTACCGAGAATTCAAAATATAATTCTCGGTAGTTAAGCTCTTGAGACCTGATGAAAATTGCTATCTTTATAATTTCTTCCATAATATGGTCAGCTCATTCATATGCAAAGTCAGATCAATTATTACTGATCCATTTTTGGTCAGCCACGAACGTTTTAATTGCTTCTTTGAGGTTGAACATTCGCTTAAACAATTTTCCTCTTCTAAGCCAAACCAACATCTGAGAAATAAACACCATCTTCATAGTAAGCATCAATATTGGATAAGAAATTTTTGAATTCTCGGCGGTTGAGTTCTTGAGACCTAACGAAAATTGCTGTCGTCATGATTTCTTCCATAACATAGTTAAAATTGTTTTTTTTTGCAGATAAATTTTGTTGGTGTATGATACCATGATTTTGCATTAAATTTAAGTCGACTTTCTTATAAAGGCTGCAAGTTCTGCCTTTTCTCCAACGATAGCTGGTACCCCACCCTGATAGTTTTGTAAGATCAATATTGAATCGACTTAATAACATCATGACCCATTTCAAAATGTGTGTTTCCCTCGTAGTTATTCTCATAGGATAAAGGGCAACTACCTAAATAATACTGTATATTTAAAATTGTCATCGATACCACAAATAAAAATTGTCTGTCATATCAGTACTCTCGTGCCGACTTTAGCCGAATGAGCGTTATATATCCGATCGTAGTCATCGTTAAATTATGTCTGGGTGTAGACAGTCTAAGATTCACTAAAAAAAAATTCGGGTCAAAACATTTTGAAAGCTGCCTTAATTTTCGCAGTAACAAAACATGAGTTAAGTTTGAAGGGATCTTAAACGTAATTGCCCATTAATGTATGCTTTGCTCTCCACATTTTGTCTCTGATTGCTTCAACCGTAGTTGTTTCTTCAAGGCTTCCAGTTTATCAACCCGCATCTGACCCTCAATTCTGTCGAATTAGGCACCGTGTGCTTTATCTCTTAATAACTTTTTAAATTTATTCTTTCAAAATAGCAATCTTCTCACGATGTACCACACACACGGGCTTTTTTATGTTTATAGATAAAAACAGGTGTGTCTACTTGTCTTAAAATACTAGCGAGTCATCAGTTATTCTGCATTTTCAATTCATACTTAATGCCGCTATGCCGTAATTTGCGAAGGAATATTGTTATGAATTCCGTGGATATAAAAATCTAAAATTCATCACCATGCAAAATCACACAATTCAATAATACTCCAATACTATAACAACAACGAATCACACTAGCTTTATAGTATTCGCTCCGTATAATTTTAAATGCCAACACTCAACAAACTGTCCAGTGGCGGCCTCAGGAGCTTTTTATACACCCTTGCCGCTAGCCCTCGAGAAACTTCTGAAACCGCGAAGTGTCCGGCACAACAACGTAGTTTTCGCGCGATCACTCGCTATTCACTTGGAGCAATATCAATAACTACAAGCCGTTACAAATAAAATTACATTGAATGACTGCATCACATTTAATTAAACACATAACAACTCGATGAATGTAATGAAGGACGTAGACAGACTCTTATTTTGAGGGGGGGGATCAGTTGGGGTACATATAAATTTATGGGGCCGCTGATATAGCTCGCCGCGGGCAAGTTTTAGGGGTGTCACGCCCAATTTTTACTCAAAAGTCGTTAAGAAAACACACCTCAATTAAACAAATCAATCAAATTCTAGATTCTTCTGGACAAGCACCTTACTCATAAGCACAAATAAAATACTGATTTTTTATAACAGAGCAACTTCTGGTCAGGCATTTAGGTTATGGATGATCGATAACTAAGTACGATCACTGCGCACTGCGGATATTGGGAATTGACGACTGGGCTGGGGCCAGCGGCCAGCGGGCACAGTGTTGTGAGCAGCGTCTATTTTTCGTACTATATTTCGTTAAGTTTTCGTAATAGATTAAGATTTCTGGTAATATATTTTTTTAGACACTATCATTTTCTAGTTCTTTTTGTGCCTGTGCAGCGTATGTTTTTTCGTAATAAATTTCCTAAGAGATTTAAAAATGAAGCTTTATTAATTTACGGAAATACGAAGGTTTATATGTTTTTTCAAAAATGTTTAGGGTGGGCCACTGGGGGAACTAAGCACTTAAACAACAAATTTTGTAAACGATGTTAAAGACTTAGACTTAGGGTGATTTAAAGTTTGTTTAGGCTGTTTTAGAGAGTCAACTTTTTTATAGAGTCGTTTCTTTCAATTCTCGCTGACCCAATACGTAGTAGCTATGTACTTTTTTTTCGTTTCAGTATTGTACTAGCGGGCCGTAAAGGAATAAAAAGGGCGATGTTTGGAGACCGCTGGCTTAAGGGTATTTTATAGGTAAGCTTGTTTGAGCAGTGTATAACCATGGTTGTCTTATTAGAGTGTTGCAGGAAATTTGGTCTTTCGCTGCCATTTTCGCACCGGTGGATTTATGGGATTCTATAGGATTCACCACCATTGTCTTGTAGCCTGGCAGGTCTGCTAAGCCGTTTTTATATGGTTCGTTTCTTGCATTGTCAAAAATGTTAGCTTTTTTCACAGTATATTTACTTATCCAGAAATGACATGTTTCTATTTAGTCATGTAGGTACAGTGTGTGTATATCTTAAATACCATCCTCCAAAGCTTGTGGCGCGGGCGGAGCTGATAGTGACATTTGCGATGTTGCCAAGTATCCAGTTTCTCAGCAAGGGATATAAAAATTATTATTTTTACAATGGAACACCCTATATAGTATTTAAGAAAATGAATCCTCAAATGATTCTAAACCTTGACATTAGGTACGTAATATCTAAACCCAATCATTTTTTTTATATTGAACTGAGGTTTTATAAGGTCTTTCTACTTCAGTTTATTAGTTTTAATAGGTTTTTAGCCCGGTTTTTAGTGCTTTAAGTTTCTTGGAGCAGTTCAACCTAGACAGAAACTATATAGATTGTTACCTTCTCAGACAGTCAAGCAGCCATCAAAGCGCTGAGCTCAACAGCAATCAGCTCCAGAATGGTATGGGAATGCCTAGATAAGCTAAATGAACTAGGCAAGAATAACAATAACAAATTATGCCTTCAATGGATACCAGGACATGCTGGTATAGAAGGCAACGAAAAAGCAGACCAAATGCCAAAAGTAGGAGCACAAACTCCGCTTTTAGTGACATACGGACACACACCTACAAGGAAGAATTCAGAAAAGAAAAACGAATCAAATGGATCAGTCTATATTCATTCCAGGGTTAAGGCAATCAATGATGCTTCTAGGTCCCCCTCACGTTTGAAGATCAAAACACCTTATAACACTGAGTAAGAACAATCTCCGCATCCTCACCAGCTTTCTTACGGGCCATTGCCGGTTGAGAAGGCACTTGGAGAGAATACAAATTGGAAACGAGGACGGTTGCCGGTTCTGTGAGGAGCTGGAGGAAACCACGGAACACCTTCTCCCGGAGTGCGGGGCAGTCGCGAACAGGCGGATCTGGCGAATGGCCTGCTTCGGGTGCTGCATCGTCTAGCAGGAGGAACTTCCATCAATAGAACTATCCATACTACTTGCTTTTATCAAGGCAATGAAGCTAGATGAGGTGCCCTGATTGTGATTGAATCACATCAGCGGAAGCACCATGAAAGGGGACACAATAGATCTGTGCAAGGCTCAATGTATTAACATCCCTCTAGATCATTCATTCATTCATTCATGGAGCATTTTGGAAAACTATGTCGATTTTCATACAAATGATTAAGTTGAGTTTACTTATATTTAGTTACAGTGATCGAGAGCGAACGCAGCATGAAGTTTGTGATATTATAAGTATCTTTAACGGAAATCCAATAGTACGGTCCACATTTTAATGAAATACAACGCAACGGGCCATTTAAAAGACTTTTCAAGATCTGGGCATTCATAAACTGAGACAAGCATTTAAAATATTTTGCTCCACACCCCTCTTCCTGAATTATTAGTCTGGGTAACAACACATCGTACATGTTCGTAGACCACTTATTAAAGAGTGAAAAATTCCATCCATTCAGAATTAAACTGATTCAAGAGCTATCTGAGGATGCCTTTGACAGACGCTTAAAATTATGTGAGGAGATGATGGAGCGATGTTATTCTAATCCAAATGTTATTAATTAAATAAAGTTATCCGATGATTCAACGTTCAGTCTTAGTGGAAATACTAATCAGCACAATTGTCTTTATTAGGCTAGAGAAAATCCTCACTGGATTCGGGAACAGCACACCCCATTCTCACAAATAATTAATATATGGGCTGGTGTCATCAGGTAAAGGATAAACGGTCCATTTTTTGTGTATCATAATTTAAACGGCTGTATAGGTATATTTGCAGCTTCTGGGAAATCAAATTGTTCCTGCTATATTATTTTCAAATCCTCGTAAGTTTCATTAAAGCACATTAAAACTCTTTAAAAAAATAGATAACGTTGCGTTACCACCAAATAACGAAATATGGCTGCAACAAGATAGTGCACCACCACATTACGCTAGACACGTACGGGATTATTTGAATGAAATGTTCTTTGAAAGATGGGTAAGGGTACAATTGAATGGCCAGCTCGACTACCAGATCTAACGCCCCTAGATTTTTTCTCATGTGGGGCATGGGGGGGGGGGGGGGTATTTAGAAAATGTTGGCTACAAGACCAAGCTAAATAATAGAGAAGAGCCAAAACATAGAATTGAAGTTGAGCTCCGACAATTCGAAAAACAGCTATTATTCCTAATTGTTTGAATAGTTTCCAGCAATATTTAGCATGTTGTGAATGAAGGGCACTTTAAGCACCTATTATCTATTTTTAATAAGTAAGTTTAAACAACTATCACACAATGTTGTTTCATTCTCAATTTTCGGGCTTGAATATCAAAAAATGGCTGGTTAATTAAGCCACGTAGCTAAAAATGACGTTCTGATATGATTGATTTTTTAAAGTCGATATAGGCCGGATGCATTTGAATTTCATAAATAGGACACTCATCATATCCCCTTGATGGGCAGTTGAAGCTGAAAAGAAACAAAATTACGCATTCTAAGCAGGGACTCTTAATACTCCCCACTAAAGTTCTACGCTCTTGTATTCGTATTCGTACACGTGAGTGGGCTCGGATGGGGCCCTCCACTGCGACCCTTGGTCTATTGTGGCTCATATCTGTGGTTTCCACTAGGCCAGAGGCTCGATCCTTTTTATGAAGTCGACTAGCGTTCTGGAGTGGATGGATAGGTTTCAAATCTACAACTGTAATTTGAAATTTTTCAAACACTGTTTGTCTGGTTCTTTTCATTGCTGGACAGTGGTATAAAACATGCTCCATTGTTTCTTCGTCCTCCAAGAACAAGCGGCATTCCGTTTCTTCGAAAAGCCCTATCTTGTTCATGTGGCTTATTAGCCGACAATGGCCAGTGTACATGCTAACTACAGCCTATAGCTTCTGTCAGCCAAGTTGAAAAAGTTGTCTAGTTCTCACTCCTGATGGCAGATTCACTGCCATCTTTGAATGAGTTAGGCCCAGTAACTCTCTCCATTTGTCTACAAATTGCTGTTGTGTCCACCTGGAGAGGACTTCTTTAGCTGTTTTGTAAGCTATTCCTAGTACTGGTTCTGGTCCTATGAAGGCGGTTGCGGCCGCCTGCTTCGCAAGAGCATCAGCCCTTTCGTTGCCTTCATATCCTGTATGTCTAGGTTTCTAGATCAGTGTAAGTTTATTTTGTCTATCTAGTGGCAATTCCATATTACCTTTGATGAATAACGGCTAGATTTAAGAGCTTTTACAGCCGCTTGACTGTCCGAGAATATTTTGGTTGACTTGCCTTTCCAGTTTCTATCGATGAGCCACTGTGCAGTCATATTAATGACTTAAACTTTAGCCTGAAAAATGATTGGATGTTTGCCTAGGGAGCATTTAAGCTTAACCTGTCCATATTTATTCCATGCAGCGGCTCCTGTACCATCATTGGTCTTGGTCAGTGAACCAACTATTCCCTGTTCTTCTCAGATATTCCGAGTTCTTTGTCCATTCATACCTCTCTGGTAGGAGGACGTCATAGGCATGGCAATAGTTAGTTATGGTAGGAATAACATCTGATGGTACACCCAATACACTGTCTCTCTAGTAAAAGTTCAGCAGTTTGCGGTTTTCATCTATTCTTGGAGAATGTCGATAATGATACATCCTGTATTTTACTTTATCAGCGAATCAGTTCCACAGCTTTCGAAGCTCCGGATATTCTAACGAGGTTTTATTCCACTCATCACAATATATTTTACTTCACGTTATTTAAATCCGGAACATGAAGAATTATAAATATTAAGCAATAATTACTATTTTCGTAAATGGTAATTGAATCGAAACTCCTATTTATGAGTGCTAAATATAAGTGCCCACATCCTTTCATGCCCACTCATGCATTTCGATTTGTGTTGTTATTTAATTCTACCAGAGAGTGTGCAGCATATTTTATTAATTAAATTTTAGTGCCTCCCAGATTTATACGTAAGTATGTCTTTTTATTATGATTGATTAAAAGTATTGTATTTTATGGGATTCTGTAAAATACATCGACCTTGCCACTGAAAGGTGCTAAATATCCATTAAATTCGATGCAGAAAACCATAATATTATGTTTTTTGAACTTGCTAATTACGGAATTATGGTATTTATAAGCAGATGCATGCTAATCTCTGGACCTATATCAATTCTGATACATGAATAAGCCTGTATTTTACTTGGCCAGGAACTAGAGGCATTAATTTCCCATTTAAACGTCCATTGTATTTCAATCCTTTAATTATAAATATCTCTCTGTCCATTTTCCTGTAAAAAAAAAAGCAAAAAGGAAACTTATTTCCCTTCTCGCTGGTAATATTTATTTACATTATAAGTGCAGTATATGAGCCTTATTACGGCCACGGAAAATATTGCCGCGACGAAGTCGTAAACCAAGTCACGATAATTCCACGTGTAATGTACATCAGGCTATTTACGATCATTTAAATAAAAAAATAAATTTAATTTGAATTTTGAATGAAAAATTTAAACCTTGCCAATGCAAGCCTGTATTTTACTTGGCCAGGAACTAGAGGCATTAATTTCCCATTTAAACGTCCATTGTATTTCAATCCTTTAATTATAAATATCTCTCTGTCCATTTTCCTGTAAAAAAAAGCAAAAAGGAAACTTATTTCCCTTCTCGCTGGTAATATTTATTTACATTATAAGTGCAGTATATGAGCCTTATTACGGCCACGGAAAATATTGCCGCGACGAAGTCGTAAACCAAGTCACGATAATTCCACGTGTAATGTACATCAGGCTATTTACGATCATTTAAATAAAAAAATAAATTTAATTTGAATTTTGAATGAAAAATTTAAACCTTGCCAATGCAAATTTTAATGTTAATACGTGCGCCAAATAGATTATTAAAATATTAGAGCCCAGTGATGTAATGAGGTCATTAAAAACTACTTATATAATGACTCTAATGAATGTTGTAATTAGCTCTTATGGTGTAATTCGTAGATGTTATTTTATACAGGATATTTCATTTGCCAATTGTTTGGAATTGTACTGGTATTCGGATATTTGCTAAAATTTGTATTCAAATTTTCGATATTCAAACTTTCTAATAATTGAATACTCGAATATTTGAATATTCAAATCATTTAAATATTCGACTATCCATATGAATATTCGCTTAATCCAAATACCAGAATTTTGAAATATTTTATTATCTATCTACTTATTCGGATAGTTGAAAATGTTTAATAAATGGTGATAAGTCAAAAACATAAAACTTTAATATTTCGATGCTCAAAGTTACAAGATCTCTAAGAAACAAATAAATTCAAGGAAACTATACAGTTGGGAGCCGCATCAGAAGCAATAGAAAAATCTTGGCAGTCAATTAAAAGATGGACGCATGGAGCACGGGAGAATGAATTGGGAGTCCAAGAGCAGAGAGCTAAACAGAAATGACTAATTGAGGAAATCTTGCTGTTGATTGACGAAAGAAGAAAATGCAAACACAAGGACAGCAATAAATATAAAGAAATATATAAAAATACTCCAAGACTCATAAAGGAAGCAAAGTAGGACTGGGGGAAACGCTGTTATCAAGAGCTCAAGGAGCTGCGAGAAAAGACGTGATCATCTTAGCATGCATAAAAAAAAGAAACATCTGGAACTAGAAACAACAGCCATCAGTCACAGATAACAACAAACAAGCAATACACCAAGAAGAAATTGAAACAATATGGGCGAACTATGTATACGAAATATTTACCGATGGCAAAAGAGAAACAGAGCCACGACAAACATGTCAAGAAGCACAACCAATAGCAATCCTTGTAGCAAAGGTGAGACACGCAATAAAATTATGTAAAACCCCGGTCGAGGACAATATCTATACTGAGATGCTCAAAATGCTGGATGATGAAAGCCTCAATCCCTTAACAATTTTCCTAAATAAGATATATTGCTCAGGAACTTTACCACACGACTGGATCCAATCTAGAATGTATACCGATACCTACGAAGAGGAGAGCAACTAAGTGCTCATAATATCGATTGATTAGCTTGATAAGCCACGTGCTAAGTATCAGTAACCCAAAATATACAATAACTATGTGGGAGAAGATCAATTTGGTTTTCGTTTTAGGTTGGGGTTCAAAAATTTAAATGAAAAACCCTTGAATCGAATAAGGCATGGAGAGCTGATCAACAGGCTTAATTTAATTAAGAATTTGTACTAGAATCAAACGGCATCTATAAGAATAGAACATAAACTGGCTACCAACTCCTGAACGCTGAGGCCTCTCTCATCTCTCGCCATCTTTGTGAGTTTCGTGCGTGCCACATTAAACCACGTCAGACCAGCATATCTTTTAACATCATCCATCCATCAGGTGGGTGGACATCCTCTTGACCTTTCTCCGAGATACAGTCTCTTTTTAAACGCCCGGCCATCTTCCAAACTGGTCTCGAGCAGTATCTCCGGCATAGTTCCATTTAAGTTCAGCTGTTTCTCCTTCGATCTCTTAGAGATATTTGGGTTATTCTAAGTTTACACATGGATTTTTTAGTTAGGGTCCACGTTTGGGCTTCATATGTCAGAACAGGTAAAATCAATTGATCAAAGGTGAAAGAGTCTTGATCGTATATGCATTGGCATATTTTTGTTTTTAAGTGTGGTTCCGAGTTGGCTGGATGCACTCCAGACGAGTCTCCTCCTTCTGTCTATTTCGATGGCCTGATTTTCCCTATCTATAGCAACTGTGTGACCTAAATATATATATAGCTTTTCACGTTTTCTAGTTTATTGTCATTTATTTCAATTGATGGGCTTGTGCTGAACATGATTTTGGTCTTCGAGATATTCATATCAAGGCCATTTTTGGAGCATTCTTCGTCTAGCTCCTTTAGCATTGGTTAAAGTTCTTCTTCTCGCTATGAAGACGATATCATCGGCGTATCTTAGGTTGTTCAACCTTTTCCCATCAATTGGAATTCCTTTGTTCCGCCGATCTTGATTTTTAAAACATCTTCTTGAGCTAGCGTGAATAATTTTGGCGATACCGTATCTCCCTGTCTTATACCTCGTTTAATCCTAACTGGATTAGTTTTTTACATGAAGTTGAGGTTGTGTTATCATATATGTACTTCAAGAGTTTTATATATCTGTAGTCCCCTCTTGCATGCCCTAGTGAGTGCAGAAAAGCCCAGTTTTCCGCTGCATCGAATGCCTTTCTAAAATCCACAAAGGCCAAAGATACCTCAACACTGTATTTCACGGATTTTTCCTGCAAGATTGCCATCATCAGGAGATGTTATGACTTAGGAACTTAACAGATTGGACTGTTATAGCCAACCTTCTATGCAGATGGAGCCTTAGGAAGAAAATGTTATAAGTTCGGTTCTATTAAAGTAAGACACTGTATTGCTGCGAATAATCGACATGCGTCTACGTGAGGGGCGGTCAACCACAAACGAAGGAGAAATAGACACACATATTATTATGTCGCATAACAAAGAACCGTCTAAATTAATAATTAAATTATAAAAACCAATTTCACTCATACTAGTTAAACTGATTGTTACATAAAACTTAAAAAAACATCAATCATTTATAGATCATATTTTTGTAAGATATAGAGTACGAACAGATGTGATAAAGCAATATCATAAATATTTAATTAATCCATTGGTCCACATAATAAACCTTATAGTTAAAACAGGCTCTGTTCCCAAATGTTTTAAAACTTCTGTTGTTACTCCATTTACAAAGCCGGTGACAAGACAAAAATAACAAATTTTCGGCCATTTAGTGTGATAACAAATTTTGCAAAAATATTCGAAAAATGCCTTAAAGAGAGACTCGCTAATTTTTTATCTGCTAATGACATTCTATCCAAGAATCAGTTTGGGTTTCGGAGTGGTGTTAGCGCTGCTGATGCTGTTCTCAGACTTACAAGAACAGCCCAAAAACACCTTGATACTGGTAAAAAAATGTATAACCGCTTTCCTTGCATGCAAAAGCTTTTGACACGGTGCCTCATGACAGTCATGACTCTCTTTTTGATGTCTTAAACATGTATGGTATCAGAGGTGTCGTGTCTCTTTGAGAGCTACCTAACAGGTCGAAAGCAAATGACAAAAATCAATAATATATCTAGCAATAGCTCAGAAGTTCAAATTGGAATTCGGCAGGGAACGGGTATGGGTCCTTTGCTTTTCCCTTTATACATTAATTCATTGACTAGTATTCTACCGGAGAATGGTATGGTGGTATCCTACGCAGATGACTCCGCTGTAATTTTTATGGGAGAAACATGGGAAGAAGTATACACATGGTCTAGATAAAAAAAAAGTTGGCTTGACAATTTTAAACCCACTTTGAATGTTGACAAAACAAACTATATAGCTTTCTCCCTAACAATGGCAAATCGTTCCAATTTTAATATAATAAAGGTAAATGGATTTGAAAGCGACATTAAAGAGGTACTACAACACTAAATATTTAGGAATAGTCATTGATCAGAACCTAAAATGGAAACCAAAGTGTCTAGGTTAACTGGTACCTAATATTAGAAAGTTATTTCGAAAGTTTTATATCATCAGGGAGATATTGAATGAGCAGCTCTTAATCTTTGTTTATAGAACTCTTGTAGAGTCTCTTTTAAGATATACTATAATTAATTGTATGGGGAAGTTTATATGAAAATGCATTAAAACCTCTGAAAACAGGTAAAATATATTCTCAGAATTATTTATGGAAAAGATAAAATGTGTCCTACCTGTCAACTTTATAGTGATAAGATACCCTCAACAAGATGTTTGTTTATTTTGAGTCTTTGTTCTTATATATACCAAAATCCCACAATGATGGAAGAACATGTCAGTCACTCTTACTCTACGAGGACTAATGTTGAAAGGAACTTACAGAGCCCTAATAGTACCACAAATTTAAATCTTAGATCCTTTTAATTCCTTGGTGTTAAAATCTACAAAATATTGCCAGTAGCTGTGAAAGTGACAACGACTACCAAAAAATTTTTTATGCAAAGATGTAGAGCCTACATAAGTAATAATTTTGATAATTTTCAGCATTGTTTTGACTTGTTTAGCTTCTTCTATTGGGTGATATCTGGAGTTGGTCTCCTTTTTGTTTTTTTTTTGTTTTGTTTGTTTTACTCTTTGCTGTTAGGAATTAGCATAGACTTAAGGATCTTAAGATTATATTTAAATATCAATAGGGTACTTTCCTACATATTAGATTTCTCCTAATTTAGTTATATCTGGTATATACAGAAATTAAATTTTCTAGGTACCTAACGATATAATCTGCAGATTTAATATAGGTTTATATTACATTGTAAACGTATTTGTAAAAAAATTAATTCCGTAATATATTGAGTATTGAGTATTATCTCTGGAATTTGGAATCTGGAAGTGGTGTGATATTTAGGCCCTATTGGACCCTCTGTGCGTCCCAAAATGGCAGCGATGTTGACCGAGGAAGCAGTTCTGAGAAAAGCCATGGTTGGCCTTCGTTCTCCCAAAATGGATTCCCTTAGTTCCTAAACAGCGTTGCAGTCGCAGATGCTCTAGTATGTAGATGCCGTGCGAAATGCAGTATTCCTGTGAACACAGTGCCGTAACAACATGACATCGGGCCCTGGCGCCACACTCGAATCTGGGCCCCTCTCCCTCTACAACCCAACTCACTCTCCCTCTATAATGCAGAATATACTATGGGTTTAAAATAAAAAACTATATACAATAAACAAAATCAAAATATATATTTACTTATACAGAAAAACAAAAATAAAAATGTATACAAACAAACAAAAATAAAAATTAACAGGAAAACAAAACTAAATTTTTACTAATAAAAATAACACTTATAAAAATTCAGACCTTAGGTTTACATGAGCAACAAAATAATTTAAAAATTTACATTTCTTGACTTTTTTGTTGCAAATACGTCAATTATCTTTTCTAAATCTAATGAACGTGCTGTTTCAATTGATAGAATTGAAAGTGCGGAAAGCCTTTCTTAGCCAATTGCATTTCTTAAATATTTTTTTATTAGTTTTAACGTAGAGAATGAGCGTTCCGCAGAGGCAACAGTTACAGGTATTGTTAAAAAAATTGAACAAGCAGTGATCACTTCGGGGAAACTGGAACTAGACGATGAATTTTTTATTAATATAAATTCAAGTAATTCTTTTACCGTAGATATATTATTTAATTTAATTTCTTCAGAAAAACATTGGCGAAAAGATATAAGCTCTTGAGCAAATGCATCACCAATATCATTTTGATATTTATTTCTTAACCTCTCTGCTTCACTATATATTTCATCATCAAAAAAACGTAAATAACGACTAAGAATATACTGTAAATGAG
>MU182247.1:89499-105163 GCA_016904865.1 Pissodes strobi
TTGAAAATTTGGTGTTTTACTAAATTTGATACGCCCAATTTATTGCAATAAAAACAAATGGGGCGTTCCATTTAAGATAACAAAATGACTCCTTGTAGCCCAAAACTGGGAAATCTGGCAACAGTGCTGATATCATGGTTCAATTCTGTGGCGTGGTCGGTCATAATAAGGTTAATCTCGTAAGGGCCCTGGGACACTCGAATGTTCCGGGCAACGAGGAGCGGGCCAGGGATCTGTGGCGAAATATTCTAGGCTGGGGTAAGTTGGCTTCTCCTAGGAGACCCAGTGCCTAGTAGGTTGAGGGCCTTTACGTCTTTGAAGAAGGATGATAGGTAACCTGTGGCAGGGCTGCTGTAAAAAATCCGGAATGCAGGTGGTGCTTGGATGACGAGGAAGTGTTTACTTGTGTTGGCTAGGGTAAAAGAGGTACACTTCGAAAACTACTTGCTGAATCAGAAAAAAAGAGAGATTAGTCGAGGAAGCTATGCGCCTTCGCTAGGAAGACCGGGCTACATGTAATATTGATTCATCAAGACTACTGAATATATGTACAAAAAAATATTAAAATTCGTAATTACGTTTGAAATGTGCGTTTTGCAGTCTTTATATTAGAGAAGTGGATCATTTGGGGTCCTATTGAAACGTTTTCTTAGTTTAAATCAGGAAATAATATCATAGCTTTTCGTATAATGAGACAATTATGTGAATTATTGCATTGATATGGTAAGGTTTTTTAGTGGATATATCTCACAGTTTTTCCACCATCATACAATTAAAACAACATATATATCTATAAACCATTTTTATTAACATCTATTCTGTACAAATACCGCAAAACTATATACAATATTCTAAATTGCCTTTTTCATTATATTTTGATACACCTCAATTCCTAAATTTGAAGATTATAATTTAAAAATGAATTTGTAGGTAAATGGTAATTAAAACTAAACTACAATAATCACCCTTTTTGGAAACCACTTATTATATTTGATCACATACATTCTTTTTGAAGCATCTCGTAAGAAGAATGGATAATAAAAACTAGAATTAGTCATTTGAGTGTTTGGACATACTCAAGTGCAATCATGTGATCTGAAATTCAAAACGTTTATGATAATCGAAAGTAAAACCCTCAGTTACCTTCAAAAGGTGCTGAGTGAGAGTGTTTGTATCTAGAAAGTAGATGTTTACTTTATGAAGGAAAGTAGGAACAATTTAAAACTTAATATACTATTACATATTTGTATTTTTCTCATTTATTTTTAAAAAGTAGGACCTGATGCAATTAGATGCCCTATTTCGATAATTTATTATTCCCATCGTTTAATTCCATGATGCAATGATCAACCAAAGTGTTTTAAATAAAGTGCATATGAACATGTTAAAAGCCTAAACCAGACATCCGGTTTCATCCGGCCTGGAGATGCATTTCCGTCCATTACTGCTACTTGGTAACAGAGTATCGAGAATTACTACGGTCTAGATGTAATTTTAAACTGAATTCTTTTGAACCAGGGCCTGACATCGTGTTACGAGGCTAAGATCAAAAAATCTTAGATATGATGGAACTTTGTTCAAATGTTTGAAGGGTTGTATCGAAAGTCTGTTAAACGTAATATACTATATTTTGATGAAATATTAAGCATTTTCGCTGAATGTTTTTTTTTAGTGAGATCTTCCTTCACCCCTATGTTCTGTTTATTTTCTGTCAAGCGGAAACTTCTGTCTAAAAGGCACATTAGCATGGTTTTAATTTGGTTTATTAAAAATGTAGGCGAATTAATTTAGACACCAAAGAACATACAATTTCAGTTCAGCAAAAAGTTCAACTGACAAACATTAACTCTCGAAGAAGAATAATAATTGAAGAAATTATTTCATAAATAACTAACCCAAACACCGACGAATCGGCGAATGCCTATTTCATCAACTCTAATTGGCTGGGTAAAACGTACTTTTCACACGATCGTTTTGCGACATCGTTACACGTTGCTTGAATCTGATTGGGGAATCGAAATTAAAAAAATATATATGACCCCTCCTGCCTATCGCAGTCGAACTTTATAATAATATCAGCACTAGCTTAATAATTTTGAAGCTTTTGTACCTATAAATCTGTCATAAATAGCTGTGAATGAGAAGGTAAAAAATAAATTAAATTATTTTTCGACTAACCAATCGGAATCAGGAAACGTGCAATGCTGGAAGCCCAACGTTCTTATGAAAAGCAAGCTTTAGACATCATTTGTCATATGCCCTATGACCACGTTTACACCCCATCCTTCAACAATAAATTTTATAACCTTCCTCAAATATCGCTTACTTTGAATATTCCTAGGAAGTTTAGGCAAACTATTAAATTGCGTAAAACGTTTCTTAAAAATTATAACCAAGTATTAGATTCTCTGCTTATTTCTAAAGCGGCATTGTTACAAGCGTTTGCTATCGTATAAATATCTGTATAATTTTAGGATAAATAAAATAATTTTTTATAACATAATATGGTAATTTCACAGTTGATATTATCGTTCACAGCAAATTCCCAGAAATATCTATACGTAAATTATGAAAATTTTTCTCTAAATCATGCGTACTGAGTCCAATGAACAGGTGTAGGCGTATGTAAACTGCCCACGGCCGCTTCGTACGATGGTAGGCCTGAACTGTCAGACGATTTTACTTCTATTCGCTTCTGATCAGACATTATGACGCTATCATATGGGGGTGGGCCTGGAGTGGGACATCTAGGAACTTCCCGTTCTGCGTAGTCTTCCATTTCTACTAGTCTCTAGAAAAAAAATTAAATAATCAAAATAACGTATCATAATGACGATAAAAGTACTGGACTCGGTACTGCATATTGAAGAAAATGCACTATTTATAAAAAATAAGTTGAGTCTTTTAAGGCGATATAGGGATTAAATAGGACATGGCATTTTGTTTTGAAGCGAAACTGTTTAGGCGCGGTGTACCTGAAGAGTAAGCTGGTGAACGCGTTACGAAAACTTTTAAAAAGTGTGATATGGCCAGGTCAACGTGGCAAACGTTATAGCGTGGGAGTGTAACGAAGATCTAAGTTATTTCAAATATGTTTTCCAAAGAGAAAATTTTAAAGAAAATCAATTAGAAGAAAACAAATTATGTGGCCCAACTGACGATTTTCCAGATCTGGTTGTTTAGAGTATTAAGTAACTTTGTCATAAAAAAGAGGTCAATGAAATAATAATATGTATCATCAAACTAGTCTTTAGTTTGTTATGTGAACCTGAAATTTCTGTTTACAGCAAAGACAACCAACTGTAGGTGCGATTAAAATAAAATTAACAATCTCCAGTGAAACGGCGAAGCCAAACTTACAAACTGTGTTATACGGAGAAGCGAACGTTACAAGATGTGCGATATGGTGAGGTGATCGAAAGTAGAGAGAGGCCTGTCCACAAAAATAACTATAAGTCGCCTTCCACTTAACGAGGCGGAGCCTGATCTCCGAATAAAATCAATAAAACCAGTTTATATGTCTGTTTCTTTTCCAAACAATAAGGGTGAATAAGCCTATCTTTCACGTCATCCGCGCTGAACTCGCATATCTTTCTCTAATAAGACCGTTGAACGGGCCAGGGTTTAATGTACAGTAAGTTTCACCATTCGTGTCAGTGAATTTGCATAAGCATGTGCTACCATTCGTGTCAGCGTATTTGCATAAAATAAATTATTTTGTTATTTAACAGAAAACATGCGATACAATATGGGGATAGAGCGTATATCTAATATCGTTGATTAACACTTTCACTGCCATTAGGTATAGGTACTTGCATTACTGGTGCCCAGCTTTCTATTTGCAATTTGTAGCATTAATTTAATAAAAAAAATATATAGTAGTGGGGGCGCATATCCGATATGCGCAAAACGCGCCGAGCGCGGTGTAATTTTTTTTTTATTATTAAAACAAACAGTTTTTTTGTTTATTTATTTTTACATATTAATAAATTACATTATAGGTCCATTCATATTGATGAAAAGTTCTGAAACATGGAGTAAGGCATTATCCAGGTTGTGTTGGACATTAAGGACAATAGCAGAGTGAATCAATTCTTTTTTTTTCGGTTTCCCAACAATATTTGCACCTTCTGCGCTTTGTCTTACCGCTGTTGTTTTCTTTAGTACAATGTTCTGGTAAATCAATATTTCGGGATTTGTTTTCTTTATCCTTTTTAGATGGATCATCGGGTGATTCCCACAATAATTTTTCAATGACTGCCAACCCAAAGAAATTAAGTTTCGTTCCAGAAGACAAATTAAACAGATGATGGGCATAGATCCACTTCATTTGAAATATGTGAATCTCTAGCTTTTTATATCATCTTAACGATTTTCGCTGGCAAGGATAAAAAGATAACATCTGATCGTGTTGATCAATACCTCCCATTGACTTATTATACTCCAATATAAGATGTGGCTTTTGCATCTCTGGATCATCTCCTATTTAGTGCATCCATCATATTATCACTAAATTCACTCGAAATAATCAACACTTCTCTGCGATCTTTCCATTTCGTCACACAAACTCCTGTGTTCGAGTATTCAGAGTAGCTCTCATTACGTTTAATTTTTTTGTTTGCCCGGAGTGTTCCAGTTGTTACTCGGATAGATCAACGCTATTGTAATAGTTGTCCTTGTATTTCGAGGATCTTTAAGTACTACTTTTTACGTGTCATTATTTCCTTCCAGTTCTTGGTCCCCTGTTCCTGCATATACATTAAATGTAAGTGCCAGTCTAGAAGGTTCAGCTTAGATGAAAATTTTAATGCCATATTTATGGGTT
Source organism: Pissodes strobi (assembly GCA_016904865.1). NCBI lineage: Eukaryota > Metazoa > Arthropoda > Insecta > Coleoptera > Curculionidae > Pissodes > Pissodes strobi. The sequence goes on from MU182247.1 coordinate 94,325, forward strand.
TATTATTATTATATTGTTTGAACATGAGTTGTCCTCTCCAGAGCATCATAGGTTCATCAAAGCTCAGCAAACGTCGGTCGAGGCGAATATATTTTTTCCATTCCACTATTTTGGAAAGCCTATTTTAATCCCTAGTCTCATCAAAACTATCATAATGAAGAGCTCTTAGTATCAAAAGAAATCTGTTCCTACTCATGAACTTTCCAAATACTGGAATATCAAATAAAAAGTGGGTTTTTCAATAATCATTTATTGCTAGAGTCCTAGAGATGGCATTATACTGTCAGAAACTGCACCCTCATCGCTGAAATATTTTTCAAGATGTTTTTTTTTTGTTAGGTTTGTTGTTCGATAGCCTCCATATTTTTCCAGATCTCTGACCTCCAATTTCCCGAAATTATTTCACCCATTCCAGCATTTTCCTCGTCAATAGCACTTCTAGGAAGGTAAGTTGCTCTTGACGTGGTAGCCAGCCAATTGCGAAGGGTTACCAAAGTGGTTTGCCCGAAGTGTGCCAGGTTATTATATTTGTTTGTCGAAAAGATTCTCGGATGGGTCGAGGCTATTGTAATAGTTGTACATGTATAATGAGTAACCATAATTTTCCTTGTTTTACCAGGAACTTTAGTACTACTTTTTGCGTATCATTTTTTCCTTCCAATTCTTGGCCCCCTGCTCCTGCATATATATAGAATTTAAGTGCCAGTCCAGAAGGTTCAAGCCAAGATGTAAGTTTAAATTCCATATTAATATGGCGATTATTTTTATTATATTGTTTTGAACACGAGTCGTCCTCTCTAGAGCATCATAGTTTATCAATGCTCAGCAAACGTTCAGGCGAATATATTTTCTCCATTCCACTATTTCGGAAAGCCTTCTCTAGTCACATCAAAACTATCAAAATGGAGAGCTCTTAGTATCAAAAGACATCTGCTCCTACTCATGAACTTTTCAAACTGGAATATCAAACAAAAAGGGGGTTTTTCCAATAATCATTAATTCTGTTTAATTTAATGGTTCCCATATGATATAATAGACTCAGAAAAAATTTGTACTCATTGGCAGTTATACTTCTACCATCTGGTAGTACGGCCCTGATCACCAACACTGTGAGCGAGCACTTCAACATTATTATCGTTAGAACTCTGCATAATAAGGTTAAAAAATCTTCATTTTCTAATAAGAAGAAATAATCAATTGGTTCGTTACCTACATGGGTAGAAGTTGGCACGAAATGAAAATGTTCTGATACTGGGCGACGAAAAAGACCATTTTCGGGCAGTTGAAGCTGGGGTCTGATTTATTTGTCCTGATCAGACATTTTATCAGAAGCATGGAGGTTCACTTAAGAATGATTAGAATTAATTATAATTTACGAATTAGTATCTTTTCTCTTCGTTTCCCCTGTTTTTGAGTGTATATTTATAGCGATACAAGTCCATTATCCTAAATTTTACTCCTTGACTGTAAAATGTCTGTAGGTACAGGGTGTTACAAATTTGAGGCTAAATACTTTGTACAATTCTTGTGGTAGGTATTCCAGTATATTAAGGAGACCTATTTTTATAAATTCTCTGAAACTATCATATCTGGCATCACATACTTTTGGTATGAAGTTTGAAATAGATGGCTTCGATACTCAAAAAAAAATATTGCATAGCATGGTAGCTATTGCCTGTTACCAAAATATTTGAGGTGACTTCCAACTTCCCTCGTGCTGCCATTACATCCCTCATATAAGTGTATTTTTTTATTCTAGAAGCAACCATACCCAAAAGAGTTTCAAATTTGTCTGCTGCTATTCATATACACATTGCGTATTCCTCCATATCTGCAACTGCTTTGAGAAGACGGAAAGATGCACCTAACCTATCTTTCCTTGCTATTCATTGTCATACTCTCAATCTTTTCCTCCTGTTTTCCTCTTCGATGATGGCAAAAACTTCTTCCAATTAAACATTATACATTTTTGGCAAACATTTTTTTGCTATAGAACGTCGCTGATGGTTCACGGCCGTCATTTTTCTCGCATCTACTCGGTGTAGTTTATAAAATGCCACGAGTAAACAACCAAGTAATAAAAAGGGGAGAGTGAATTTATTCCATCAGTTACTGTGCCCAATGCATTGGGTCGAATTACTTTACCGTTTACTTGACCAAGTGAGTGTCCAACGGCGCTGGATTGCTCTGCACATGCTTCAATAATGGCGACCCTGCCAGCCCTTGCATACTGTTGGATAGTAACTAAGTGAATTGGTGTTAGTGTAATAAAGCGGTACCAAGACATGGGCTCCAGTCAGACTAAAGAAGAAGTTTTGGTAAATCAAGCAGGTCACAGTGGCGGTTGGGATTTGTAGCCTTCTGTGTAGCTGCCATAGCTGTTGTAGCGTACTGTATCTACCGAGTGAAGAAAGGCATGGAAAAAAGATACGGAAGGAAATCAGACGGAGTCAAGAGGTGCTGTAAAGCCGAAAGAGAAAGTCTATAATTATTGCAAGCTATGTTTAATTTTCGATTTAAATTTTGGTAGTAATATGGTACAGTTGAGTGAAATTATAGAATTATGTAAGTATTTAGAAAACATTTACGAAAATATTAGGGAAGAGTCAAGAGAGCGTCGTGAAAGTGTAGCTAGATTAAGTAAACTATCGATAAACGTTAGAAAATTAATTTTATAACCTTAAAAAAAGAGGTCAGCCTAGAGGCGGAAGACCCAGAGCAAAGTTTTAAAGAGGATTATTCAAGATTCAAGAAGAAACTTTAGGTAGAACTAGAATTAATAGCAATATAACAAGTATGCCGGAAAAATTTGATTTAATGACGTCCTTATTGCCGTCGATGGATGGTACCGAGGAGGCTACTAAGCAATTAGAAAAATCGTATAATAATGTTGACGAATTCATTATTTGTATGAAAGCCATTTTACTAACCAAAAATCAGCTGCAGTCTTATCGACCCAAATGCATTGTGTAAAACAAAGTGAAAAGACTATCGATGAATATGCTAAAGTAAGCGAAACTGTTTTACATGATTTGACGATAGCTCAAGCGAATAATGATGGTACGGCTGTACGAGTCTTACGCGGAGTTAATGAAAAAACTGCAATAAGTACATTCTCGAACTGATTAAGGAATAGCGAATTGAGAACTATCGTGAAGGCAAGAAAGTATGGAATTTGAAAGACGCGGTAATACTCGCGAAAGAGGAGGAACTAGTTAAAAACTGTAATTTTTCCTCCGGCCCTAATACATTTTACATGACAGGTCGTGGTAATTTTAATAAATCCTATAGTCGTGGTAATCGCGGTAGACACAATAGCAATATATTCAATAACCGTGGTAATCATACCAGTGTAAGCCAAAGGTTTAATTTCGATCGACGACAGTCATCGGAATCAAATCAGTATTAAAGACAAGACCGGGGACGGTCTCTGCTCCGACGACCTGGGCGAAATCGAGAAAATTTTCAAACACGTAGGTTTTATTTTGCCGACAGCATGGAAAACGACGAAAATAATAAACAGACAGTTTTTTTGAGGCTCATAGTGTTAATAATCCAGAAGTATTTAATTTAAATATTAATGCATTAAATTACATAAGCATAAGGTTGGAACGGACGAGTTGTTACTTTTAAAGCGTGAAATTATAAACACAACTAAGAAAATAAATATAAAGGAATTTCTGGGTCAACATTATCAGTAGGTTCGACAAATATTTCGTTTATGATAAATGCTGTGAATTTTTCTTAAGTATTGTTATTATCCAAAATTTTCTGTTTCAAAATTATTTTGAAGAAGAAATATTTTTTTCTACTTGTCTACAAAAGGTTTAGCGGTTTATTTATCAAATTTGTGATTGAGATGTTAAGTCAGATAACGAATTTGAAAATTGACTAAACTTGTTGGTTAATTTTATTAAGTAACAGATTAGCGCTTTAGTAATCCCTTTAGTAGTAATATAGTGATTTCCAAACGGATTTGAAATATTATTACTGTTCTCTATTTTTTATTTATTTTTTCAATTTGAAACTATATTGCAATCTAGACAAAATATGTAGCGGATCACATCTTTACATAGAGGAAATCTGTCTAAAGTATGGAATCAGCAATTCGAATTGGAACTATATATTAGAATAATTTATGTTATTTGATGGAGTTTATCCAGATCGTTTTTCGTGCTTCTATGAAACCGAGACTATTTATAGTCATAGATCTGGGGTGATCTGATCTTCATTTTAATCGAATACATTCATATTACAGACATATATGCGGCATAATTTAAAATTTTATTGAGAATTCACTGAATGTGGAAAAATCAGTGAATTTTACTGGATATATGAAATTAACATATTATACAAAGGGATATGAGAGTAATATTAATAAGTAAACGAAGAACTCGATTTTAATCTGTACCTGCATCTATAGGTTGTCCAACTTAAGATGCACAAGATCAAATATTTGTACTGTTCTTTAGCGATTTGATTGCAATTTGTGAATTTAGAAGTATGTTGTTTTTTACATATTTTTTTAGCTTGACGTATTCAATTCGATCCACTAATGTGTCTCCACCTTCATTGAACATGCTCGAGCGATAGGGATCTGAAAAAAAGAACCCTACTTGACAATAAATAAAAGAAATGGTCAATTTCGATGGTAAAAAGCCATTTAAAAACCTTCTTGTATATTTCCGATGAAATTTCCTGAAGCAGTTGGATCTGAGAAGCGAGCTGGCAACTCTGTAAGATTACGTTACGTATTTGTTGAATCTAAAATATTATTTAATATTATATTGCCCTAATATCTATTGCACCCTATCTAAGGGTGCACTCTTCTTTAAAAATGTGGGAATTATAATCATATTTATGGAGATTAATTTCCTATGTTCAGGGTTTCAAATATTTACCTGTCATTTAAAAAAAAATGTATTCTCTGAGAATACATCAAAGTTCCAAACAATGGTGAAGGATAGAAAATAAATTATAGCAAAACATCAGCGGCAATAAGAGCTGACCTAATAACCTAAAGGCGATAATAAAATGTTCTGAAAGAAAATTACATGTCTACAAATCGGCTACAGTAAACATTGGGACACTCGACTTCAAAATCCTCAAGTTGACCATAATATCGCAACAAAAGGACTTTACCTTCAAAAAACCCGTCCCCGGAAACGTATTTTATTTTTGCCTTTTGTGTGGATCTGGCGAACGTGATGAAAGGAATTCACTTGAGAATACGATACCCACCCGAAACTAGAAGCAAAATCGATATCCCATTAACCAGCAAGTATAAATATTCCAATAAAAGTCTGGATAATTCTATTTTACTTTTATTGTTTGCTCGTTAAGTTCAGACGCGGTCATGTCACTATTATACAAGGTTTTTTTTTATGAATACCTAATTGGTCAAATGTCTGGAAGTATATTAACTTTATAATGTTTAATTTACCTGATTCAGAATATTCATATAATCTACGCTATGAATTAAAGATAAAGATTTATTTGATGCTGGTTCTAAACCTGAAAAGACCTTATCTTAAATGATTCACAATTTGGTAAATTATGATACTCATTTCCCTAAAAATAGTTTGATTATAAGCTAATTTCCATATCATATTTTATAATACAAGGAAATATATATATTATAGCTATCCTGTTAACTACTTAATTCCTTATAATACATGAAAATATGTATAGTATATACATAGTTATATTGCGATAGAGTTTAGTATTTATTCTTTTGCGAATAGTGTTCTATTGTTGTAGTAGTGTCTTGAACAAGGCAATCTTATATACTTATTTATGTGTTGGTTGGTTGCATACCTACTAGTTTTAAGTAGTAAAAATGACACGCTCCTTTAAGTCTAGATTCCGAAAATTCAGTTCATGGCTTGTTTCGTTAATTTTGGCCTTTTTATATAAATATAGGTAATTTTTATCAGCAAAGAAACAGGTGCTTACATTTTCTGCAGCTTCTACTGTATAAATTTGTAGTGATAATCCTGGATCCCTCCAGATCATAGATGAGAGACTAGGGCTCGACTTTCTGTTCGTTTTGTGGCAACAGTAACAAAGAATGAATATGGCTAAGATGATCCCACTGAGCATGGCCCTGAAAAGAAATATTCACTGTTTTCCATATACTAAAATAGTTATTTTTGTTACAAGTACCTGAAAAACTTCATTTAGGTACGTGTGACAAACACTATTTTTTGTCATACGCTCCCAAAATTTAATTTTTATTTATACGCTTTTTGCAATTCTTCATAACGCCTAAATTTGCAAATTTACCATAATTTTTGAAATCATAATGTACGACAAAGTTAGCTTAGAATTTGATATCGTAGCAACTATTTGACAATTTTGTCATGTCATTCGAAATTTGACATTTAGACATATTCAGGAATTTTGGAATAGTCCGTAAAGGTTGCAATGACTACTTTTAGGGACTAGGCCTAAAAAGAACCATTTTACGGACTCAAATGAGTCCGTAAAATAGCTATTTTTGGGAGCGTATGACAAAAATTTATTTTTATCAACAATTTCCAAAAAATATCCATGCAAGATGGAAGTTCAAAAATTAAAGGATCTATCTTGGGGATATGAAATATAAAAATGTGACCTCCAAAACTTTTGAGCTAGGTAGAATATTTTAGACTTTGTAACCTAAAAGTATATTAACACATGAAAATATTCAGTTTTATCCAGATCAGCCCATAGGCCACCGTATTGGCCTTTGATGAGCAGATTTAAAAATAAAACCTATACTTTGCTCAACAAAAATCCATTTTCCTCTATTATTGATAAAGCTATACTTTGTTGAGGATGTTATTTCGTACAGCCACATCTGTATCTGACCTAATTTTATTTATGTGACATTTATTTTTGTCTTTGATCTAAACATTTTTCTATTGTAATTTCTGTACCATTAAATTTGTTTACGGAAGTGCAAGAGGCACAGAAGTACCACAGCTTAGTATAACAATCAGCTAGAAGTCTCTCGGCCGGCACCTTTGAAATATTGGCACGGAACAGAAAAAGATGCAAGATAGGCGAAACTCGCGCTGTCGCTCTCGCACCGGGGAGAGAATCCAGCGCCGTATTAAGGATATTTTATTTTTGAATTACAGTACCGTATTTTCAGGTTATTGGTTAAACTCGGCTGCTAGGTGCTATGCCGATTATTAGTAATTATCGTATTCATGAAGGAAAAATAAATTAATAAACATATTGGAACAATGCAAAGACACATTTTATTTAAGAAGAGTTATACATGGTGTAATTTCACAAGTCGAAAAATAAAACAAACATAAAATATGGTCAAACCACAAATAAACATTAGGTAATTAAATTAAAATAAATACTAAAATACATACATTTGGACGGAATCAGTAAAAAATGCAATGATTACATGGGTATTTTGAATATTTTACAATTTTATTATTTATTTCTTAATAATAGATACACTATTTTGAGGGCGAAGCGAAAATAAATTGACATCAAAACCATTTGTGACTAAAAGTACCTACACTATAATAATTGTATTGATTCCTCCATATGATTCATTTATTTTTTTTTATATTTTTTAAATTAAAGTTAATATTTTTATAAGAGTATAGTACATGCGAACTCTTAAATATAATTTTTTCTCCGAATGCCTTGATAATAGGCAAAAACGCACTAACAACTGCTCTTGAAAACTGGACATTTCAAACATCGTGTGAAAAATATACTTTGCATACGACGTGTGCAAAGTGTACTTTTCACACGCTTATGCGGGTATTTAGATGAAAGTGCTTCGTCTCCGTTTTAGAGCTTCGCCCTCAGAGGTTCCATTCCCAGATCTGTAAAAAAGTGGGCTCAAATTTAGGGCTTCACCCCCCCCCCCCCCCCAGAAGCCCCTTTTTGCAAAACTGTAGAAAATTGAACTCCCATACCAGGGGCCCCCTTTTAAGGCTTGGGGCCCAATTTTAGGGCTTCGCCTCAGGGGGCCCCATTTTCTTATCTGTAAAAAATGGGACTCCCGTACCATAGGGTACATTCTGGGGTTTTGCCCTCCCTGGGGCCCCATTTTAGGGCTTCGCCCCAGGGGAGAACCTCTTTTCCAAATGTGTCAAATATGAGACATCCACGCCGGGGGCTCCATTCAAAAGCTTCGCCCCCCGAAGGCCTCATTTTAAAATCTGCGAAAAATGGGCCCTCGCCCTATACCAGGGGCCCCATTTCAGGGCTTTGGGCCTCAAGGAGTCTCAATTTAGGTCTTCACCCCCGGATGCTACCTTTTCCGAATATGTCAAAAATGGGTCCTCCGGGGAAAGGCAAAGCCATATGAGGAGACCGCCGATTAACGGCGCCTTTTTCCAAAGATATGAAAAGAATAACTCCAAAATTTAAGGGCGAAACCCTAAAAGGACGCCACGGGTAGGGCGTTGTCCCAGCCCTGGCATGTCAATAGCTACTCATTAACTAGTTACACAAATTGCTGTAGAAGTGTTTGTATGGTCTTTGTAAACTATATATCTGATAAATATTATATAATATTAATATTATTTGCAGTCGTAGAAAAAAGTACAGTATGTAACGCGTGTGAAAAATCACTTTTCACACTAGTGTGAAGTTTGATGACACGAGCCGGCATAAATTACACTTCAACACTTGTTGCACAATATGCTATTACTGCAAATATTCTGAGAAAATTCTCACTTTTTCCGTCGAGTGTGCTATGAATGGTTATGGAAACCGAAGATAAATAAATGACAGTCGTGCGTTTGTTACAGTTGGTTGCTGGCATTCCTGTTCTAAATATGCCCGAAGCCTGAATACAATATGTCAAAACTGACAGTCATTTGCAAATTTGAGAATAAGTATAGAGAAAAATGTGCATTTAATTTATAAAAATGGGGCTGTAGAAATAGTTCTGTGTGTTTTTCGAGCGCAAAATAATATTGCCGTTTTCGAAAGATTACAGTAACATTCTTTGTCAGGCGGCAATCCGTTAATTTGCGCTTTAAACATACAAATAACTATTACCAGTATATAATTACGAAGTAAGTTGATGACATAAAGGATGATGGCATGATATGACAAAACATTTATTGCTTTGCACAGACATGCCCATAATATACAATAAGAATATTCAAGTTGAAATGTGGACCCAACAAAATATCACAGCTTTGTACTAAGCCGTGAAAACATTACACATATCGTAGTTATAATTAGATACTTACCTCTTTTTATCAGTAGGAAACCGAAAGAAGCTCCTATCACAATTATATTTTTTATTAATACAACCTTTAGCGGCACAAACGTGTCCCATCTTTGGGAAACTCATGATATCGCTAGTTATAAAAACACGAAATCGGTATCAGCACTTTTAACTACGCCTATGTTCAATTAATTCAAAATCTAAGGAACAAATAGCCGCTACCGACGCTAGTGCTGTGATCTTCCCCATAATGGCGCCATGCGCAAGGATCGGCGCAAACCGTTCTCACGAGCTGAGTGTCCTAGCTGATTGTACTAAGCTGTGGAAGTACTTTATATGTAATTGCTGGTCATGATATCAAAGCAAATTCTGTTAGAGCGAAGCATATGTCAGTTTCTTAAGGTTTAGCAATCGATTCGTCAAAAAGAAGAATGCTTTTGATTTTATATGCAGTGAAAATACGGAAATTTTCCATTCCCAAATAGTTTATTTCAGGAATAGAGAAAGCTTTTATTAAAATATTAATTAGCAAATATTTTATAAAAACTAACTTAAGCCATCTCTTAGTCTTGTAATTTTAGGATGTATACCATTACCTTTAAAGCCGATATCGGGGATGAATTTTCTACTCGTATGGCGTACAAACATAACCTTATGGAACTATTTAGAAAGAACAATATAAAAAGTAGAAACTTACCCTCCCAAAATAATATTTACCCCATGCACCGGGGCGGGGGGTGACCCTGGTGGGGGATTCATTCGGGTTTGATTTAAATAATTTTCATTTGATCGGGATGAGATTGCGAATTTCTTCATGTAGATCTTGCACCTGAAAGTAATAATATGTATTAAAGTTGCAGAAAGAGGCACATTTTTATATAAGGTGAAAGTTTAAGAGCAAAATTAATTACCAATGGCGGTCAAATTAGCTTGAGAAACTGTTACTAGGCATTATAATGGTTAAGGTTTCAAGCTAAAGGCCTGTGGTTCTATGTATCAAAATGATGTTTGACGGAAATAGTTAATAAACCGTTCGTAATGGCTTTAATACCTGTGCTTCAGTAAATACAATTAATATCGTAGCTAATAATTTAGCCGCAACATACGTCTCTTCAAACGAAATAACATAGGTCATAATTTAAATTGACATTTCGACATACTTAATACACAACATTCTTGTGCTTAATATGTGATATTTCACGCATATAAATCGATTTTGAAAGCAAGTATGTTGAATTTAAAGCTCCTGTCACTCTCTTTCTCTCTTTAATAGCAAAGCGGAACCTTAGAGTTGAAATAAAATAGTACTAAAGCAGTATGAATAATAAAAAAGTCAAACGAGTCCAAGACCAGTAAATAGAAGTAAGTTATTTAAGAAGAGACAGTTTAGGAGAGTGCTGCTGCTCAGCTAGAAGATTAGTTCGGTTAAAATCGCTAGCAGCTCTCTACAGTCGAACTGCAAACTGCCTATAATCTGCTAGGTACTACTCCTCAAAAACTAAATGAATTTATAAGTGATGAGGTACTAGATAACAAAAAAAACTGGCATTTAAAGAAACAATGTTCACGTGTATTAATAAAATATTGTTAGGTATGTAATCAGCTTGGTTCTCATAGGTTGAGGAGAATTAAGCACATCA
>MU182247.1:107561-125605 GCA_016904865.1 Pissodes strobi
CCCCCCCCCCCCCCCAATCACAACCAACTCGTTTACACGAATTGTTAAATCGCAATATCAAGTATTTACTCTAGTCAGCAAAAGCTACATAGGTTTTACGTGCCATAAAATAACTAATTGCTATAAATAAAGCACAACTGAGAGTTACCGGCATAAATGCAAAAGTACTGTATATATAAAAGCTGTTAGGCTTTTACTTTAAAATATAAGAAAGCAAATAACCCGCAGTTATAATCATGTAAAATTGGGTTAATTTTGATTTTGACGCGCATATAAATATAGAATAGATAACCAGAATTTAGGTAAAATAAAGTACGATTATTGTTATCGACTTTCCAACATCACGTGTTGATCTCAGCATCAATTTAAAGTAAATAATGGTGGACGGTACAATCACTGGAGCAACAACAAAATCCACTGAATAATATTCTCATAAATGGAAATGAGCAAACAGTTGTTTATTAAAATGTGAGAATGAAGTGAACAAACAAGCAAGCACGCACCCTCAAGGCAAAGTTTCAGCGAACAAAGAGAGTTTTTGGGAGTGTGAGACCTCTAGACCACGTATCTGTCTCCAATCTAGTGAAGACAAAAATCTTTCTAGGAAATAAAGCAATTTCTGGCAACATTAAAATTCAATCAATCTCCAATCTACATAGAGATAATCGAAGACAGGGGAACACAGAGACTATTTATGTGGTTGTAGCTGGCAAACCCATGAAGATGGTCCGTAAAATTACAGATTTAGCTACCGACCAAGACATTCGAATAACCAGAGAATAGTGAGCATAGCTCCTTGGTATTTCTCTTCACCTATTAACCCGCCAATAAACTTGTGGTTGGGTTGTTTCTAAAACTCCAAAACGTACGCCCAACAGTATAGGCACAGAATAATTGTTTTATTATTCTGTAGTATAGGGGAGACTTTCGAAGAAAACCGGGCTACGGTTGATCTATAACAAGTGTTAGAGTCCCTTTAAATCAGGGGCGACTATGGAATCTAAGTAGCAGAAACAATGTTATATTAAATAAAAAGAGAAGTGGCAGTTACTTTTTCAACTTTTTTTCTATATATAGAAAAAAAAAATATGTTGAAATGTTTTAGAGTAACGGCTGCGATTTTAACGGTTCTTTTCCTTTAAAATTGCTATTTTTGTTTGAAAAAGATGATGTGTCGAAAGTTAATTACATATTCAGAAGTAGTATTTGGTAAAGAAGCAATATCAAATGTGAATGTGCGCATTAAAACTAAATTTACGCCAAATTTAAACATCCGAAATTATATTATATATAGAGATGGGTATTTCATAAATTATTATTCACTTTTATAATGAAACATAGGCCGAAAATTAACTATTCGACTGGCTGAGAAATTGAGAAATCATTCCAAACATTGAAAATTTCAACAACCTCGATGTAGAAAATGCCGAGCTTTAATTCTTGTCTTCATTCTGAAGTAGATGTTAAACATAGATTTTAAAAATAGCAGATGAACAGCTTTTTAATATATTCCCCAGTATTCAAATGAAAAGATTGTCATGTTTGATTTTCACACAAAAGAAATATTTTTCAATCTGTCCTTTAATCGGGGCTTTATTGATTATTTTGGGTAAACATATGGGAATATTTCTTACTTAATAGAAATGGAAATGCATCAGGTAAGCAGCAAGCAAAAGAAGAAAATTAATGAGTTCTTGTGTTAAAATTATTTTTTATGAGCATAATATAAGTATATAAATTTTGTACAAGATTTTATCGTAGTTTGGTATATATAATTATGATAGATTATCAAATTGTGAAGTAATAAGCAATTACACCTACGTTCTAAGCTCATTAGATATATTAACTGTAATAACTTAAATTTAGCTACTTTTTTCCTATAGAAAAATATATAATAATATAATATTACTTTATTACATAGTCTATTTCGGTCACGGCTATTTATTATTATCATTGCACGCCTCTCAGCACTTACATGTACAGGCATTTTGATTAATTAAATTTTTAGCATTAGCAAATGAGATAGTAGACTGCGGCCATATGCCAATAAAGTCAAATAATATTGTTGATAATCGAAGAAGGTTTAACAAATTCGTCGGCATATGCCGGGTGACAATTAACATAGGGCACACGCCGTCATTCTATTATTTTCCGCAGATATACGAATTCGAAATTTGAGTGTATTTGAAAAGGTAACAAGATATTCACTTGGTACCATTCCCATTTTGACCGAAAATGGTTCGCACTTTTTTATCTTAAATGAAAAAATTATGAATAGTTTGTACCATTTTATTCCAGGTGAAATTTGCCTTTAAATTCCATATTACAAGATGAATTCCCATCTTAAAAATCTAGTACTATAATGGGAAAAAAAACAAAAGAAATTCAGAATAAATGAATTTATTGCATACAAATCAGCACTTTTTTGACTACTGGCCAAAAGGTGTATTTCAAAAATCTATGTGTAGTTAGATATTTAAAGCAGTATTTATGTGAAATTTTAAATATAACTAGTTACTCCTTGTATTTTGTTTTTAAATACTCTTACTCTTACTACTCACCGAACCATGCTTAGTTCATAATGCTAAAAATATAAAATGATACATACATATAACATAACATAACTAATATTAGACAAAAAAAGGGCACCATTTCTAAAATATGTCATTTTACTAAGTATTGACGATTTTCATAAAAATCAAGTACCTTTATTATTACGATGATGAATGAATTTATTGCATAAAAATCAGCGGTTTCTTTTCAGCCTACTGACCAAAAGTATATTTCAACTATTTTCGTAATTTTAGTAGCAAGTTATCAAAATCTATGTGTATATGCAGTAAATAACCAGTGTTTCTGTGAAATTTCATTATAATAACTTTGTACCTTATGTCTGTTGTTTTTGAAGGCTCTTTATTTACCTTCATAATACTAAAAATATATAAGTCACAATAGACAAAAAAAGCACTTTTCCAAAATATTTCATTTTACGTCTTATTAATGATTTTCTTAGAAAAAGTACCTTTAGTATTATGCAACAGACAGAAGAAATGCAAAACAAATAAATATATTGCATAGAATTGACCGTTTTCTTATCAGCCTACTAACTAAAAAGGGAATTCCAGCTAGTTTCCTAATTTTAGTAGCAAATTATAAAAAAAACTATGCGCTCATCGCGAAAGGGGAATTTGCTCAACAAACTGCCAGCCTCTCTCTGCAGCTGGCTTGCCAATTTCCTTAAGAACCGATCTCTGCACGTTGGAGTTGATGGACACATCTCCGACGCATACACCATTAACGAGGGCGTGTCTCAGGGCGCAATACTTGCACCAACTCTATTCCCCATCTATGTTAATGACCTGCTGACCGAAACAAATAATCATGTTCACAGTTTTGCAGATGACAATACCCTTGTCTTCCAATTTAGATCAAAAAAACCTTTACCAGCGACTGAGACTTATCACCGCAGACAGGAGCAGATTACAGCAATTAATTAAGACCTGGAGAAAGTTCAAACTTGGGGCGAGAGAAATTTAGTCTAGTTCAATGCAGCAAAGACCCAAGCAGCTACGATTCCCAAGAAGGCGGACCCTGACATCATTATGGCAGGATCGACCATTTCTTCATCCTCGTCAATGGGACTAATGGGTGTCTCAGTCAACAGCAATATGTCCTGGCATGATCACGTTGCTAACATCGCAAAATCAGCCTCCCAGAAGCTTGGTGCGCTATTTCGCAACCAAAAACTGTATACACCGCAGCAGTTGCTCTTGCTCTACGAAGCGCAAATAAGACCGTGCTTAGAATATTGGTCACACATCTGGGGTGCCGCACCAAAGCACACCCTAAAGCTGCTGGGTTCCATTCAGAAGAGAGCTGTGCGTCTCATCGGCGACCCGGTGTTGACACGGAATCTGGATAGTCTGGAACACCGCAGACATGTGGCCGAGATTTACCTGTTTTACAGATACATTCACGGCAGATGTTCCCAGGATTTGGCCCGCCTCATCCCGCCCCTGGCAACGTCTGATAGAAGTCACGACAGACGGTAAGAGCACTTTTTCAAAATATTTCATTTTACGCCTTATTAATGATTTTCTTAGAAAAAGTACCTCAGGGCGCAATACTTTCACTAACTCGATTTCTCATCTATATTAATGAGCTGCTGACCGATAGGAATAATCCTGTTTACAGTTTTGCAGATGGCAGTACCCTTGTCTCCCAATTTAGATCAAAAAAACCATTACCAGCGACTGAGACTTATCACCGCAGACAGGAGCAGATTACAGCAATTAATCAAGACCTGGAGAAAGTTCAAACTTGGGGCGAGAGAAATTTGGTCCAGTTCAATGCAGCAAAGACTCAAGCAGCCACGTTTATCAAGAGGGCCAATACGGCGGACCCTGACATCATTATGGCAGGATCGACCATTTCTTCATCCTCGTCAATGGGACTACTGGGTGTCTCAATCAACAGCAATATGTCCTGGCATGACCACGTTGCTAACATCGCAAAATCAGCCTCCCAGAAGCTTGGTGCGCTATTTTGCAACGAAAAACTGTATACATCGCAGCAGTTGCTCTTGCTCTACAAAGCGCAAATAAGACCGTGCTTAGAATATTGCTCATACATCTGGGGTGCCGCAGCAGTTGCTCTTGCTCTACAAAGCGCAAATAAGACCGTGCTTAGAATATTGCTCACACATCTGGGGTGCCGCACCAAAGCACACCCTAAAGCTGCTGGGTTCCATCCAGAAGAGAGCCGTGCGTCTCATCGGCGACTCGGTGTTGACACGGAATCTGGATAGTCTGGAACACCGCAGACATGTGGCCGAGATTTCCCTGTTTTACAGATTCGTTTACGGCAGATGTTCCCAGGATTTGGCCCGCCTCATCCCGCCCCTGGCAACGTCTGTTTGACAGTCACGACAGACGGTAAGAGCGCACCAGTTCGTCGTACAACTGGAAACACCTAGAACATCGCTTTACAAGAACTCCTTGGTCTGGCGCACTGCATCACTGTGAAACTCAACATCTGTTTCCCTCTAATTACAACCTACAACTATTCAAGAACCGTGTCAATAAACATCTTTGAACACACACCGCTCGTCGAGCGCCATAGGATATCCCTTTAGTGTGTGTGCCACTGCCATAAAAAAATTACCTAGAAGAAGATGGGGCAACAAATATACATAGTTGTATGTAAAATAATAAACCGGGTACCAATTCCGGTCAAACCGGAAGTACTACCAAATGAAATTAGCTGTCAAAATATGCACTTGATTACCTCCTTAAATATACCCAAATTTCAAATTCATATCTTCTGAGGTAGTGGAATGGAGTGTACTGGTAGTACTTTCAGCAGCAGCATGGAATCAACAATTTAACAAGGCAAGGACAGAATAGAGAAAAGCCTATAAGGGCTCTTCAAAATTTAAGGGTTCACTAACCCAAATCCTAAATGAAGTTCATACCCACCCCGAAAGTAAGCCATTATCCGGTCACCTTTAGTACCCGGTCAATTTACTGACCAATACAAGAAGATTACCCCCAGGGAACTGAATAATTTACCACTAAATCAATATATTACTTGAAAAGTATTAAACATATTTAATGTACTTAGTCATAATCAATTTCAAATACTTACTTTAAGAATACAAAGCCTGTATTATTTTGATATTTTACAGATTTTAACTTTCGCCATTATGGCTTCTTATTTTAAACCCGTTTACGCCACATTTATTCCTTAGGAAAGAAAAAGAAAACATGATTCTTCAAACTTTCTCTTCGCTCTTCTTCAGTCGCTGTGTATCCACTCGTGGATGTAGGCTTCTTTCAAATACTATATACATTTATTCGGTTACCAACATTTAGTCTCTATTTTGGTCTGCTATAGTCAAGTTTTCCCCCGCCACCTTCTGGATATCATCGTGCCATCATCGCTTTAGGGGTCTTCTCCTCTGCTTCTGCTAGTTCACCTAGTCCTGCGACATGTCCTGCCCATCTCCATTTTATTGAGCATCAGTTATACCTGTTCTTCTTATTTCACCATTTCTAATATGGTCTCTCAGGCTAACTCCCAGCATGGAGCGCTCCATTTCTCTTTGACCTTCTTCGTCTATCGGTATTCTTCTCCGTGTTTCTTTCCATCCTATTGGTTGTTACTTGCAGAACACATGTGTCGTGTACTTTCCTTTTGAGGTTAATAGGATTATCAAGTGATTTTAAAATATATTCAATTTTACCGCCTGATTCAGACTCGAGATGTCTCCGATGGTTCGTTCTGTTTTCCTAATCTGGTACTGTGGCCGAGATAGATATATTCATCTACACCCTCGAGAACTTAGTCATCTATGTTTATTCTAGTGTCTTCATTGATTACTATCTTGTTTTGTTAAAGTTAATTTTGAAGTCGATTCGATGAACTTCATCAAGCATGAAGTTCATCTAGCATGGCTGTGAACAGTGTGAACTTATTTGTGTCGCTACTAATAATGACGATGTCGTTAGGGAAACGAACGAAACCAATACGGCTTCCGCAAACGGAGAATCTCGAGCGATTGCGTTGGATATTTCGAAGGCATTTGACAGAGTTTGGCATGACAAATTGCTCAACAAACTGCCGTCCTTCGGACTGCCAGCGTTTCTTTGCAGCTGGCTTGCCAGTTTCCTTAAGAACCGATCTATGCCCGTTGCAGTTGATGGACACATCTCAGACACATTCACCATTAATGCGGGAGTGCCTCAGGGCGCAATACTTTCACCAACTCTGTTCCTCAACTATATTAATGAGCTGGTGACCGAAACCAATAATCCTGTTCACAATTTTGCAAATGACCCTTGTCCGCCAATTTAGATCAGATAGAAAATTTGAACCTGGGGAGGCAGGAATTAGGTCCAGTTCAATGAAGCAAAACCCCAAAAAGTCAGGTTACCAAAAAAGCCAATACATCATTATGGCAGTATCGACCATTCTTTCATCCTCGTCAATCGAACTACTGGGTGTCTCGGTCAACAGCGATATGTCCTGGCATGACCACGTTGCTAACATCGCTTTAAAAGCAGCCTTGCAGAAGCTTGGTGCGCTATTTCGCAACAATGAACTATATACACCGCAGCAGCTGCTCTTGCTCTTCAAAGCGCAAATAAGGCCGTGCTTAGAATATTGCTGACATATCTGGGGTGCCGCACCTAAGCACACCCTGAAGCTGCTGGATTCCATTCAGAAGAGAGCTGTGCGTCTCGTCGGCGGCCCGGAGCGGACCCGGTATCTGGATAGTGTGGAACACCGCGACGTGTGGCCGAGATATCCCTGTTTTACAGATATTTTTAGGGTGAACGTTTCCAGGATTTGGTCCGCATCATCCCGCCCAGCCTCCAGCAACGCCTGTGAGACAGTCGTGACAGACAGCAAGATCGCATTCGTTCGTTGTACAACTGCAAACACCTAGAACGTTGCTTTATAAGGACTACTTTGTCTGGAGCACTGCATTACTATGGAACTCACTCCCCGGACAAATATTTCTCCCTAATTACAATCTACAACTCTTCAAGAACCATGTCAATCACTCATCTTCGAACACATACCGCTGATTCAGTGCCATAGGATCTCCCTTTAGTGTGTGTGTCTCTACTATAAAAAAAGAAGGTAATTCAGGTGGATTTCATCTACATTTATGCCTCTAAGCATGCATTCTAAAGCTAATGTGAACAGCTTTGGGATATAGTATCTCTCTAACAAATTCCCTGTTCTATCTTAATCTTATCCGTGTAGTATAGAGCTCTCATAAATATTCTCTAAGAGTCTCGAATATATTGTATCCATTCTTGCGCTATCCATTGCCTTTAATAAATCCTAAGTTACGATTGAGTCGAAAGTCTTCTCATAGTCCACAAATGCCAGACTAATGGGGACGTTATATTTTGTGAAGTTCTCTATCAGGCCCCGGGTCATTTCTAGGTGGTGGGTCACGCTGAATCCTTTCGCAGGCGCAGGTTGGTAAAAGTCTAACTTGTTTATTAAACGGTCAATTAGAATTCTAGTAAGGAGGTTTGATGTGTGAGATAGGAGACTAATTGAATGCTCTATAATTAGCAATATTAGTGTTGTCTCCCTTTTTGAAAACCAAAATAGTATCCGCGTTCCTCCAAGAATCCAGGATTTCTCCTTCAATGAAGCATTTGTTCAGTAAGATCCATAGTGCTTTTTCTAAAGTAGTACCTCCCATTTTGAGCATTTCTACGGTACTGCCTTCTTCTTCCGGTGCTCTCTTGTTTTTAATTTTTTAGGGCGTGTCTTGTCGCAGTTTTATTTATGTCGGGAATGGCTGGTGATCCAATATTTTGCACATTGCATCTGTCTATTTTTGGTTTTGTAGTTAAGCCATATATATCTTTATAAAAGCTCACGAGACCATTGGTAATTTCATTCTTATCTGTCCTTCAAACTATCCTCTTTCAAATAATGAAAAAGGATTCTGGATAAGCTAGATCTAGACAATAAGGCAGTTGGTTACTATGCGTTTCAAAATTATTTTAAGGGCTTACAATTCAGAATTCGTAGCGAGTAAAAAACTTCCACCAGATTTCCTTCTCGATTGAACTTAAGTTCAATCGTTCCTTCATATTTTTTGACCAATCTCTGCTTTTTACAAGAGTTCTATGACTTTAAGATGTACAAGTTTCATATTGCTTTATTTTTGGTTGCAGTAAAAATATAAAACAATTCACATTAAGTTGAACAGACTTACTTTCAGAAAAACTCACTGTATATCTGTAACGTTAATGGATAGCCAACTCTTTTATGACTTGATATACAATATGTCTGCCTCCCCTTGTGTTTAAATATTTAAAAAGCAGACTGCACTAACGTGGTCTCCTAACGAAAGATTGATCTTTGCAAAACTTGATGGATAATTACCGTCAGAGGGCTTTAAATTTCATAGGATGATAATCCGTTTCATCATTCACATGCTCCTAGCTAAGACTGTGCTTGTCTTAAAATAGGTAAGTGTAGAATTCCAATGAACTGGCTAATAGATTTATGGAATTATGTCTAGGCGTTTTTGAACCTACAGAAAGTATGGAGAGAATATCTTAAAGGAAGTTTTCACCAAATGGAAAACTTTAAAGCAAAGGTCAACCAATCGACGTCTAATTCAAAATATCCTCCATAATTTGAGTTGCTTTGATGGTTAATTCAATTCGAAGACAATTATGCGAAGCCATATTGGCTCTCTAAAAGTTTTCCTGATCGTATTATATTGCTTCAGCCCTCATGCCTACCATTTCTGTTACTTCATCACGTTGGGGAAATATATGTGCGCTATTTTAACATATAGAAACCATTATTTCATATAGGACGATACATGGATCACATAGGTCTTCTCGAACTTAGATGAATAATGCCTTTATTGGATTACCTATATTTAATTGTAGATATTGTAGGTGTTGAATTTCAATGGAGTGCTTCAGTGATGTTAGGAATTAGTTGATATCTAGGCTATTTTAATTAGAAATACTCATATGCGAAAACACATTTTAGAATACACTTTTTCTTCAACTATTTTCATGCTATTTGTGATGTTCATTATGTATCTGCAGGTGGACGAATTTCGAAATTAACTGCAGATATCCCTTTGAAGATAAAAAAGTCTGTAGTCACACTTATTTGACAAGCAAATATCTAGGCCTCGCACATGAAAATTGAAATCTAAATTTCTAGGATGAACCTACAATACCAGGTCTTTTCCATAATATGAGTGCATATGATTGGCATATGGTGCTAAAAGTATTAGCCAATATTGGTGGAAAAAATTGATATTGTGCCTGTTAACACAGAAAGATACATCTCATTTAGAAAATATTTCAGAAAATTTGATCAAAATTAGATTTGTCGATGGCTTTCGATTTTTGACTTCTGTCCTTGATAAATTAGCTTCATATTTATCTGCTTATCCACTTTTAAAATTAGAGTTCAAAGACATAGGCAAAGATCACGCCACTTTACAGATTTATAGTGCCACACCTTTCAGGCTACCCGTGGCTCCTGTATTTTGATAGCAAGTTCAAAGATTGCAGAGATAAGATTGTGGTCTGATGAGCCCAATGGAGGTTGGACAGTTACGGTGTAGAGGTCAGGATTAGTTGTCAAGAATAGATCTCGGCTTCTCGCCCTTCATCGTCGTTTTAGTTGGAGTGTTTCAACCAGTCGATGATATGTACGTACGTTGAAGTCTCCTACTATGACAATTTCTGCCGTTGGATATTTGATCTGCAGAATCAGATTTGATTGCCAAGATTTGTGAAAAGCCGTTTATATTGGTGGTTGCTAAGTGGTCTATACAAGCAACCAATAAATGTGGTTGCTCGATATGTGCTTAAATTGAACCACATGACATCAAAGTCCTTAGGTTCGTACGATTCTTCTCGTTGATAACATAAATAGTCTAGTACAAAAACAGCTAATCCAGGGTTATGTCGGAATCGGAAGTAAAGGTCATATCCGGGTATATTAAAGTGAACATGTGTAGTGCTTGATTTCACTTTTGTTCATGATAGAGCCAAAATATAAGGCTTATTTGATGTTAGGTGCTGATGGACCGGGTTCATATTTGTGTTGATGCCTCTTTTGTTGCAGAAGTCGAATCGCAGTCTATTTTTTATCCTGGAGACGTTCAGGCCTGATGGTCCTCCCAAGCCAGCCTCCAGGGAGGCTATTTTACTTCCGGAGTATTTTAATCTGGGAGGCGCCATCATGGAATATGGATTACAAAGGCATGGTGGCGAAATATGAACCAGAGGTCATATCACGCCACCTAACCCAATGTGGTGGTATTTCACCGGGCGATGTGGGTGGACTACATCTACGACTTAAAATAGTTAATTAATTCGATGATAAATAATAAGGAATATGCTCATGCCCAGAAAGTTTGGAACTCTTTTCAGTGCAACATACTGCAAGAATATTCAGACCTATATATGAAGACAAACGTCTTATTGCTTGCTGCTGTATCTGAGCAGTTTCGAAAAAGTCTTTAAAAACATATGACACATATGGTACAGATCTTGCCCATGCTTATATTTTACTTGGATATGCTTGGCAATGAATGCAAATGTTAAAAACAACTCAGCCTTAACTAGAGCTTCTGACTGATATGGATATGGTTCAGTTTGTTGGGAACGGCATAAGTGTCAGTGATCCACGCAATATGCTGTAGCTAATAATAAGTATCTAGCCATCATATCTATTGTATTTTGATATAAATAGCCAATATGACTGAGCAATGGAGACTTTAGTTGACTATCCCGCGAAGGTATTAAAATTTTATGTTTCAAAAATATCCGATGATACTAAAACTGGATATATCTTGGAAGCTGATCTTGAAATTGCTAGCGAGCTTCACGACAAATTCTCAGAATTTCGGCTATGCCCTGAACATGAAATACCTGAAGATGCTAAAATCAGCAAATCTTTGGGAACTGTGTAGGTTAAAATTGAGTATGTGATTCATTACCGAAATTTGAGGCATGCATTGGCTTTAGAAATTAAAATTAAAACTATACATCGAGCCATGTCATTTTCACACTATCCTTGGCTAAAGTCCTATATACATCTTAACACGCCTCAGGCAAAATTCAAAGAATGAGTTTGAAAAGAACTTGTTTAAGTTAATTAATAATGCAGTGTTTGTGTTTGGCAAGACTATGGAAACTATAGGAAAGGACTCATCTATAAAGCTGATTACTAAGTGGGCGATATGACGCCGAACCCTAATTTTTTAGACCTCAATTTAAGCGTAGTACAATAATAAATGAAAATCAAATAATTATCGAGCTTTCAAAACTTGAAATATTTTTTTAACTAGCCTATTATGCATGCCGGATTAAGTTTTTTTGATAAAAGGCTGTAATGGAGGTGCTTTGCTTATCAAGAAACTTAAAATTAAGAATGTGCGTGTGGAAAATTTATTTTAAGTCGTTTGCTCGTTTGAGTTATTGCTGGAAGCATTTCAACTGAAGAAATAATTCGAACGAAAAAAAAAAGATGGTAAGCAAACTTTGAGGTTTGTGAAAAATAAGATTAGTGTACCTTAATTTAATAAAAACATTTCTACTTATGAAAAAGGTTTCTTTAATGTCCGAATTTTCTTCCTGTGTGTACATGGTATATATATTATATATAAACTTTGTCGACATTCATTAGTGAAACTTTGGGATTGAATCGTGAATTATTAATTGTTCGTGCTTAACGTTGTCTTAGTTTTACTGTTGTTCTTTACATCTATCTTGTATGCGAAACTTGGGAGCAACAGACCGATAATACCGAAAGTTTTCAAGCATTGCAGGGCATTATCTTTAGAGATTTTGGGGACCATTTTAAGACTAAACTTGCATCTTTGTGTTGATTTTATGCCGGTGAGGATTATGAAATATAATCCGACTACTCTACTAGATTAGACATTTTTAGCACTTGAGTGAAATTCGAAATTATTGATTATAGAAAGTAAAGAAAGAGTACTTAAATTTGAAATACAATATTTATTTCATATGAAAGGTTGTAAAAATTACAGCTATGTTTCCTTGCATTATCTCTAAATATAAGATATTAAGCTATTTTTAAAACAATTTTGGCTAATAATATGCAAAAATTATGGACAAATGCTAAAATGCTTCTATATATATAACTTAATAAAAACTGGGAGGTATATTTTATGAATTTCCGGAGGTATCAACTTGTTCCGAATGTTGATTTAGAGCTCGTTTTAAATAAGCGTGTAAAATCCAATAAACTGCCATGATCACGCAATACCATAAATGCGATGGCTGGACTGCTGGCGAAGTTTGCAAACCGCTTCCTGCCTGCGACGACAGACGATTTTTCTATACCCTAATTAAACTTTGGACAAATAGCAGAAACAGTATGAATGCTGAAGGATTAAAACTGGCTATTAATCTACTGTTGTTCTCTGAAAATTAAAATAAAACACTGTTAAATTGTTAGAAAAATAGCGGGCGTTTATTCCTGAGTATCAATCTGAGTTTATTTCCAGGCATAAAATCCTTACTTGTCTTATATGACTCGTTGCTATCGAAAGCTCCCCTTATGCATTGATTTTTTCGAATATCAAAGTTGAATGTGTAACTTGTTAAGCAATTTACGACGTATTTTCCTGAAAAGGCAATTTTAATTTAAATTTTATTTTATGAAGGTGTGTTATTCTGTTATAGACATAACCTGATTATGTCAGTATAGAAGCTTAATATAAATTTATGTTCTGTTCAGACTCTTATCTTGTATTTCTATTTTACAAAAATGTTGCTCTCGAGAATAATCCCTTTAGCTAATTGATGTATTACAATTAATAGTTTTTTTGACTTTGTTTGATATAGTGTATTTCGTATTTTTGTGGATTTGAATCGAAGGAATATAATGCTAAGTACTTGAAATGCTATGTTTTACTTTATCCTGAACATAACTAAAGAGTAAATATGGAATTGATTTTCACGTCTCTTTAAGTTTCTTTTGAGTAGTGTAAACTGGCTATTTGGTAGCAAAAATTACAAGGACGCAGTTTCTGTGGAGACGTTAAGAGTTAATTGCTTGCTACCGCCAAAGCAAAAGTTTACTGTAAGGCTACATATAAATAATAAATTATGATAATTAAAGTAAATTTTAAATTTTATGCCAAATTGTGATATGATTTATGAACAATATGTTGGCTTGCTTGAGGATCTATTGTTATTAAAAAATTCAAATATAATATTGCTGGGAGATTTTAACGTGCCTCATTTTTATAGTCTTAATTATATAGAATGTGAAAATCATGTCTTGATGCAGCAATTCCTTAACATGTATAACCTACTTCAAGTAAATATTATGCCTAACTTCTTTCTCCTCTTTCTCTAGCAAATATGTATGTCCACAATATAGTTAGGTCTGATAGTCCATTAGTTCCTGAAAATGTGTATCGCCTAGCCCTAAACTTGTGTATCAAGATGAAGGAAGCACATAAAAAAAGAATCTATATAAAGTCTACTGGTCCTGATAAACTATGCTGTAGGTCAGGAGTCTTAATACTTTCTAGTCTAAGAGCCACACTGACTTCTCCAGTAAGTCCCAAGGGCAAAGACCTAGCTAGCTCATCATACCAACATACTGTAGTTTTGAATTACACGCAAATTTTCGTTTTCTCCTAAGTATACAACGCCATCTTTTATGGAGTAGCAGAGCTAGACATGTTATGGTAAATTCCTGCTGCGTGATCGCTTGTCAGGAAGATTTGAGTATTTTTGGGCATCGAGGAAATGTCGTGTAAATACGGATGGCAACCGAGAGTTGGACAGTTCCGACGTTTGAATTGGGACCGACAAATGTTATCTAAAACGCAAACTAGTTAGTGAAAATACACGTAAACATGCATATATTGATACAAACCTGCAAATGGACTCTATGGGAGGGTTGGCGAGTAGCCCCTCTGATGGAGGAAAGTGCCGCAAAATCAGGCTTTGGATTTGTCGAGGCTTTAACAAATGCCTGGTGTGCCCGGCTCAGGTCTGCTCCATCTAGGGCCTGGTATAATATCAAAAAAGCTGCTCTCCTGCATCAGCGACCATGTCTTGTATTGCTGAGGGACACGTTTGATTTGGAGTTTTGTGTTTTTGTGGATTTGTGTTAATATAAAAAAGAAACGAAAGATATATAGTGAGTGCAGAATAGAGCAATGACAACATCAAAATTTCGTAATTGAGTCAAATAATGAAGCAATAAGAATTCAATATAAAACGTCATTAAGAGGCTCATAATAGGAATGTACAAAAAAAGTTATTTGTATTAAATTTGCTACTAAAAAAATTCTATCTCAGAATTACTTAAAATTTACAGGAAGCCTGAGGTTAGGAAAATATGAATTTTTGAAACCCAGGTTGAATCTCACTGTTGTTTAAGAAAGTAGATGCCGAACAGGAAGCAGCAACTCGTGCTAGTTTCCTCATGCCTCATTCAATAGTGAAGCGCGTAAAACCATTTACTGACGGTAAAATAATTAAAGATTGATTGCATGTTTTTAGCAGCAGCAGAAATGTGTCCAGAAAAAGCTAATTAGTTTAAGAACATTAGTTTCTCAGCAAACAGTGTGGCTCGATATTGCAGAAAATATATTACCTCCATTATTTGACATCATTTATTTGAAAATTATGAAGTGTATGAAGAGCTTCTTGATGTTCGTAGCATTCACGGCACGACCGATATTTTTAAAGGAGTTGAAAATGCTGGTCAAAAAACCATCTCCAATGGAAGAACTTAAAGTGTGATGGTGGCAAAAACATGTGTGGAAAAAATAAAGGTGTCGTTGCTCCCATATCAAAGACCGTAGAACATGATACTGATGGGCCAAAACCATTAATCGTACATTAAAGCAGTCTTTGAACGGAAAATGCATGGATATGTCAGAAGTTTTAGAGTCAGTCATGTCAGCTGTTAATTATACCAATTCACATGCGCTCAATCATCGTCAATTCCCAGAGTTTATTGGAGAGATTGGAGAAAATGGCCTGTCAAATTTTAATGCAATGTGCTCTCTTAGCTACGAAAAAGTTCTAAAGCTCCGCGCAACAATCGAAATTTTCCTGAATGGAAACAATCGTCTTATGGCTGAGTACTGAGTTACAAAACAATGAGTTGTTATGGAAGCTATAATTTTATACAGATTTAACTAAACCTATGAAAGACCCTAATTTAAAATTACAAGAAAACACCAGCTTCTGCTAGATTCAGACACTCGTATAAAGTCCTTTTGACAAAGCAGGGTTTTCACTCTCTTGCGGTAAATTTTGCGATTGAAGCTTTGAATCCTTTGAAAATAAATTTCGAGTCGCATTTTTCAGATTTTGATCCAATTGCAAACTATATCAAGATTTTTAAAATTTTTTTTATCGTCGGTATACGTTAAACTTAACCCAGAAATTAAATTGCAAATATTGCTTTGCAGTCTTGCGATATTTTTAAAGAAATATTCAAAGTCATCATTGCTAGAATTTTTTAACAATTTTCCACTCACACAGTTTTATCAGTGTCACAAATTTGCTCGTGGCTTTTGTTCCGCTTTCGGCACTACTCATCTGTGTAAGAAAGCATTCTCCAAACTGAGTGGTGAAGATTTGAAGTCACTTCTGATTATTTCCACTTATTGTAAACTTGATAAATAACTGCAAACAATTGTCAGTGAAAAGTTGCAGTTCAATGAATCTCTAATCATAATTATAATGTGTAATTGCATTATGTGAATTATCTACTATATATGTAACTTATTGTAAGTTATTATCAGTTGCAGTTAAAAGTGTTCAATTTCATTATGCATGTCAGTTAGTATGATTCTTAGTTGGTCGCTAAATAAAAACATCGTATTTTTATTTTGTATGACTTACATACATCGAAAAATTTAGCAAGATAAGCTACGGCGGCAGACCGGATAAAGAGCACGTCCTTTGCAACTAATTTTATTTGAGTATTATGTTGTGTTGATCTTATCTCTTTATTTTTTCCTTATTATTTGTTTTTTGGACACTTTTCCTTCTGTACTTTCCATGTAATTACCACCAGTGTTAGTATTTGTGAAGTGTGCATGAATAAATAGATAAATACACATATGCTGCGATATTGATTATAGCATACGAATTTATTCTGGGTGTATTTTCTTTAATGACTTAATTATAACTAAGTATTTTCAAATTTAATGTGTAATTCATAACATATCAGTAAATTATACATGCATCCATATCACCCTGATTGCGTAAAAAGTCCCCTGGAAATCTTTATGATTATAATATTAATTAATTTATAAATTGACAGTAATTGTAATTTACCTATTTATTTACCTTGTAAATAAAGCCGCCGTCTTAGTTCTACTGGAAAGTTAACATTCCATTCTTCTCCGGTCAAAAAGTCATAAAAGGAAAATTTTTTATCTCTTGAATCTTCGTTATATGGTGGTTGCTGATCGATATTTCTGAAAGAGAAAAATAAGGTTTCTTAAAGTATAGATAATATCGAGTTATTAATTTTTATTAATTTTTTTTTATTATTATTCAAGCTGTAGCGTATAAACTGGAACTAAGGGGTTCATTTTGTATTTTTTTAAACGTGAAGGAACATTGTTATTTAAAATTTGTTGAAATTCTTATTTCAGATACTTTGTATCTGAAAAACATTCTAATAAAGTTCTTACAAAGTGGCAGATGCTATTCTAAGAATTTATGTCTTGATTCTTCGTTATATGGTGATTCCTGATTGATATTTCTGAAAGAGAAAAATTCCAAGTTTTATGTATGTTTTCCAAAGTATGGATAATATCCCCAGTAATATCCAGTTGTTAATTTTTATTTTTTTATGGTTATTCAACCTCTAGCATAGAAACTGAAACTAAGAGGTTAATTTTGTATTTTTTTAAATATTAAGGAACATTGTTATTGTTTGTTGAATTTTTTATTTCAGATATTTTTTATCTTAAAAATATTCTAATAAAGTTCTTACAAAGTGACAGATGCTGTTTTAGGCATTATTTAGTACACGGTGATGAAAAGTTATTTTGGAAAAAGTAAAAGGGATATTATTTATCTCTTGATTCTTCGTTATATGGTGGTTCCTGATTGATATTTCTGAAAGGGAATAATTCAGGTTTTTATAACATGTTTTTCTAAGTATAGATAGATAATATCCAGTTGTTCATTTTTATTTTGTTTATTGTTATTCAACCTCTAGCATAGAAACTGGAACTAACGGATTAATTTTGTATTTTTTAGACGTGAAGAAACATTTCTATTTAATATTTGTTGAAATTTTTATTTCAGATATTTTTTATCTTAAAAATACTCTTAGAAAGTTCTTACAAAGTGGCAGATGCTGTTTTAAGAATCATTTAGTACACGATGATGAAAAGTTATTTTTGAAAAAATTAAACGGAAAATTATTTATCTGTTGATTCTTCGTTATATGGTGGTTACTGATTGATATTTCTGAAAGAGAAAAATTCAGGTTTTATAATATGT
>MU182247.1:126023-142733 GCA_016904865.1 Pissodes strobi
GAATAGAGTGCCTACCGAAGGCAAAGAATTGTGACCTAGAAGTCATAGTGAAGTGACGTAGAAAATGAAATAGAAACGAACGCAAGCGCGCTCAAAATATTCAAAATTAATGATAGCTGCTGAAATTATACATTAAAGCAAAAACACAAGGGAGACGACAACCAAAAATATGAGTTAAAGAACTAATAAGAAGAAGTATGTAAAATTTTATTTTTATGAAATAAGAATTTGCTGGAATAAAAATAAAACAGCTGACGGAGTCGATTTTATAGATCAAACTTTAAGTAATGCTAATCAAAATTTCTAAATGAAATAACAAAAGAATTATTTAAAAACAGTCCAGAATTGTAAATATCTGCAGCTAGCCCTTTGTTGAGATTTCATTTTAAGCAAAACATTTTTGGTACCGGTTGGGTGATAAGATCCTAAATAATTGCATTGGTCATATCATGCACCATTACATTCGGTTCATGTATATGACGGCAAACTAAAGCCTAACCCTACAATTTGCAGGAAAATGAATACTCTTTCAAACCAAAATCAGCATGATACCTGCGTTGTTAGAGGCATGGACAATGATCATTCTAGAATTTCTATTTAAATGACCACTGTTGCTTCCCAACAGGTTCCTGAGGAAAAAAATCCCATCTTAATGCTCCAAATAGACAGCTATGAATTGACCTTTGACGTGTTTTGGGGAAAATTGGAGTATAACTGGACAGAACACGAGAAACCCTGACAATTGTAAAATAGTTTCAAGAGTTGACGTTGGTATCTAACCCTAAGATATAGATTGCCTCTACTTGTGACACCTGTTGTTACATAAAGTGAACAGTATGAGCCAGTATGGCCTAAGAATGGTTTTAAATTTGATTGATAAATTATTTTCGGCATTCAAAAGGATCATTCATGTCGCGGACTCCAATGACCGCTGCTCGTTCCCGACGCGAGCCGGGAAATCAGATTGCTGCCATCAGTGAGGATATGAACGCCATCGTGGGATGGGGTGAGGAAAATAATGTCCAGTTTAACGCATGAAGACTCCAGCAGCTGTCTTCTCAAAAAAAGGCCAACACCGCAGGACCTGACTTATCAATGACAGGACAAACACCGACTCTGGCCTCATCCATAAGTTTGCTGGGCATCAGCGTGGAAAACAACATGTCTTGGCATAATCACGTCACCAAAATCGCCATGGCAGCAGCGCAAAAGCTATGAGCAAAAAAGTTGTATACACCTCTTCAGCTTTTACTGCTTTATAAGGCCCAGATAACACCATCTCTGGAATACTGTTTCCATGTGTGGAGCTTGACACCCAAACAATTGCTTAAGATATTGGACTCCATACACAGGAGAGCAGTCCATCTTGTGGATGACACAGAGTTGACTAAAGACCTTGATAGCCTCAAACATCGAAGAAAAGTGACGGACCTATCTCTTTACTATCGATACTACTACGAAAGGTGTTCGAACGAGCTGGCACTTATGATTCCGACCAGAGTTGTGCCAAACAGAAACACCCGTCAGACACAAGCCGCTCATTAATATACGATTCAGTTGCGAACACCTAGGACCTCGCTGTTGCGGGACTCCTTTATCTGGAGGACTGCCTCGCTCTGGAATGGACTTCCGGGTAACGTCTTTCCCGAAAATCACAACCAAGAGCTCTTCAAGTCCAACACGCATCGCTCGTTGAGTGGTAGGGTGGTATAGGATTTTCCCTTTGTGTGTGTGCAGAACATAAAAGAAAATCTTCTTCTAATATGATTAATTCAGTCACAAAAAACTGCATATTTTTATTCCGACGATAATATGCAGAGGTTTCAATAAAGCACAGTAAACTCAACCAAAATATCAAAAAGTTAAGAGTTAGTAACCTCTCAGGCCGTGAGCCAAAAACCAAAATCGCTTCAATACAACAGCTGGGAATCTTGAATGATTTAGTGCAATTTGCCGTATTTCATTAAAGGCCCTGTATAATTGTCGGATTAAAAAAATATCAGTCCTTTGACAGTAAATTATACGGGCATAATGACACGTTCGAAAGCCCAAAAGGATATATATAACAATCGGATTTAATTTGGTCAAATAGAGATACTTGAACCTTGAATCTAACACATTGTTTAGACCTCACCGGTTCATGTCTGAGATACTTTAATTAAATATAAACCATAACGTATTTGCAAATTAATAAAACACAAGAACCAAAAGACGCTGAGGCCTTTAGCTCTTCTTCATGCGTTTCCAAGACCATACAGAATTGCAAGCAAGAAATAAATCCGCATCAGCGATACAAATAATGTATTTCTGATGAGTATATTAAGGCATACTGGCTATGGGGAAAGCGAGCAATCTAACTTCCTCATCTGATTGCCCCTGGGCCAAATTTTGAATGTTTTTTCCACACAATTGTGGGAAAGTAACTGCAGAGTAAGCAGAGTTGATACTGGACTCTGTAAAATATTGCCCACTGAGGAGTTATCTTTCTAAGCTCAAGCTGGGCAATACTGTGCTCAATTTGGTGCATATATAATTAGATTTCCTGATTTCGACAAAGCTAAAACTATACCTAAAGAATGATTTTTTCCAGTTCAAAAAACAGCGATCCATGTATATCGTACCAACGAACTGCTGGTTCACTTCAGAGGTTTGAAGCAGTCGTCTCCTTTGCCTGAAAGAGCTCATATACCTCACGAGGATGTATTTACTTCTTTTCGAAAATTTGCTCTTCGTGATTCCAAATATTGCTCGATAAAATTGCACACTAAGAAAAGCTATCTTGCCTCGTAGGTAACTTTCAACATTTTTTCTCTGGATTAATTTGTTTCCATTCTAAAATTAGTTCTTTCCATGCTTTATTTTTTTTTTCGAAGTTGTTTATGACAGTTTTTCTTTTATTATATTAAAAATGTAATAGATTTGTTTGTTGACATGGTTTTCAATATAAAAGTGAATCAAGATGTAAAAAATAATATATTTCGTTACAGACGATAGAATTAAGCACTGCATGGTTATTGTCTTACTGTCGAAACAGGAACGAACGTTTTAAAAGTTGATACACATTTGGAGCAAATAAAATTTTCTGGAATGAACCACTACTATCATTTTATTGTATGCCCCTAAAATCGTAGTGTTAAACCAGTTAGGTTAACTATAAATATGAAGTTCACTACAGTTATTGCTTTAGTTTATCAACTGTTGCTTTTTTTGTTAAAATGTTCTAATATAAAAGCTAACCTTTTCGATCCTTAGTTTGTTTAATTCACTAGCATACAACGTCAAAGCACAGTAACATCAAAGCAAAGCCACTTAACATCCACTATCACTAACTAAATTATGGGGAACAAAAAATTGAACATAAAAATACACCTTGTTTAACGCACCACGCAATCGATTTTCATACTGTCGCTACGAGAGATATTCGACTTACTGGCACGAGAATAACAATTTTCCAGAAAAAATCAATATCCTAGCGTTCATCGACGGAAACTACTCCTAGCTACAAGTAAATTTACTATTAATTTACTGACGTCAAACAGGTTGAAAGGTTCATTTTCTACTTGTGATAATGGACATGAAATTGTTGTTTTCAGGCTTATAATTTAGTCCTACGCTTCTAGAAAAACTTTTAAATTTAATTTAGGTTCTATTTCCAATAAAATTTGTAATCTTTTAAATTTATTTAATTAATTACTAACGGAGTCGATTCGTCAGTTTACAGTTGGTTATTTTATTTTTATAATTATATCAAAAATATGTATGGGCACCAAAGTTGCCAGTTAGGGGCTATTGAAGGCCTTTGCGTGATCGGCGAAAATAATACAGAGGGGTTTATTGTATTCGATGCATTTTTCGATAAGGTCTTAACTGTTTGTAGATGATCATTTCTGCCAAATCCGGCTCGAGAGCCAGCTTGCTTGCGAGGTTGGTAAAAGTCGAATGTATTTGACAATTTCTTGGTGATGCCTGTAAACTTATGGGTCTCCAATTTTGCAAGTTGCTGGTATCTTCTTTCTTATGCAGTATTACAATTATGGCCTGGTCCCACTGAGAAGGTGTTCTTCCGTTCTCTAAGCAAGCATCGAATAGCTTGCATATTTTCTAAGCAAGCATCGAACAGCTTGCATATTGCTTTTAGTAGCGTAGTTCCGTCGGTTTTTAGGGACTCGACTGCTATGCCGTCATCCTGGGCCTTGTTATTCTTCAAAGGTCTTAGTGCCCTGATTATATCGTCTAAAGCGATATTGGGAACCTCGGACACTTGACTTTGCACGCTTCTTATGTTGGTGTCTAAGCTTAGCGCATTTTTATCTTTATATGTCATCGCGTAGAAATCTTCAACAAACTTCAGGATTTCCGTTTTATTTGGCAGCTCTATTTTGCGAGTTTGCAGATATTTCTTGTACTCTCGTAGTGATTTCATGTCTCTGTTTTTGCTGGATTACCGTAGAGATTTCATTTGTGTCGTTTCGCACTGCCATGGAGATTACCACACATCTCTTCCTTGTCCTCCTCCTTTTAGGTGCCATCTCTGTTGAGGTTGGCGACTATTATGGCAAATTAGTCTATATCCTGTGCTTGATGAATGAGCGTCCAATCACGTATATTTCGGAGCCATGATGTCTTCTTCCTGCCTATACCCCGTTTTCCCTCGATTTTTACTTATGGTATTAGTTAAATCTGTTCGTACTCTGCATGTCGCATTAGATGCCCTAGATAAGCTGTTTTTCTTATTTTGATGGTGTTAATAAGATGTGGGCGTGTGCGTATTCTTCTTATGACTTCTTCA
The DNA here is from genome assembly GCA_016904865.1 of Pissodes strobi. Lineage (NCBI taxonomy): Eukaryota > Metazoa > Arthropoda > Insecta > Coleoptera > Curculionidae > Pissodes > Pissodes strobi. The sequence goes on from MU182247.1 coordinate 130,813, forward strand.
TTTGTGGTCTTGCTTGTCCAGCTTATCCGTAACATTCGGCGGTACATCCACATTTCAAAGGCGTTTAGTTTTTTCGTATCCTCTGCTTTGAGGGTCCAGGTCTCACTTCCATACAAAAGCAGTGACCATATATAACATTTCAGGGTTCTGAGTGTTGTCGCGACTGGGAGCTTCGGGTGACAAAGTATCTTACGCATATTCATGAATCCAGTTCTGGCAATTTCGATTCTTCTTCTAATTTCTTTACTGTGGTCCAATTGGCTGTTGATCTCTCTGCCCAGATAGGTATAGCTTTTTACATCCTTCAGGACAACGTTATTTAGGACTACATTAGTTCTGAGGACTTCTCGGGGGTTCCTATTGAATATCATAGTCTGGGTTTTAGCTGTGTTTATTTCCAGGCCCATGTTTCTTTTTTCTGTTGTTAGAAGATCCATAAGGGTCTGCAGTTGTTCTTTAGTTTCAGCCAGCACTACAGTGTCGTCAGCGTATCGGATGTTGTTGATTACAATTCCATTGATCTTGACACCTTCTTGTCGGCTGTTTAATGAGGATTCCGCATATACGTTAAATGGTAAGGGGGAGAGAATGCATCTCTGGCGTACTCCTCTTTCAATTTCGACATAGTTCGTGTTGCCGTTGTTGGTTTTGATGCATCCTTCGTGGTTCCAATATATATTTCGAATTATAGCTACGTCCTGTCCATCCAGTCCTATCTTTTTCATGACATGTTTTTCATGCTGGATACGGTCGAATGCTTTCTTATAATCCACAAACATACAGCTTCCTCTGCATTTCCAGGTATCTTTCTGCTATTAGTGTTAGATTCATAATTGCTTCCCGCGTTCCTGTTCCCTTTCAAAATCCGTACTGCGAGCGACTCAGGTAATCTTCGCATTTATTGTTTATTCGATTGAATATTATCTTCGTAAATATTTTAGCTGCGTGGCTCATCAGGCATATTGTCCGGTGATCTTCGCATTTCCGAGCTCTGCATTTCTTAGGTATGGCAATGAAGGTGGAGATGAGCCAGTCTTTTGGGAGGGTTCCGGTTTCATATATTCGGTTGTAAATTATTGTTAACACTGTGATGGCTTCCTCGCTTAGATGTTTGAAGTTCTCTGCTGTAGTGAGATCTTCTCTCGGGGCTTTGTTGGTTTTTGCTTCCCTGATTGCTCTAATGACCTCAGACTTCAGTATGGGTAGGCTATCATTCTTTTCTACAGGCGGATATTCCTTTGGCCGTTCATCTCCAAACAGTTCCTTTAAATAATTTTCCCAAATTTTATTTTCCTTTTCTGGATCTAATTCGATTTTCTCGTTGTTTCCTGTTATCATGGAGATACTATTTGGTTTCCATAGGCCTGCCCCTTCTTTTATCTTCTGGTAGAGTTCTCTGTCTTTATGTTGACGCTGTAGGTGTTCTATTTCATCGCATCTCAGCTCTAGCCATTTTTCTTTAGCAGTTGTGATGAGATTGTCTATTTTTTTATTGAGTTCCTTGAATCTTGAGGTATTCTTATTCTTTGATTTTCTTTCATCCATTAGTTGTAGTATCTCATCAGTTATGCAGGATTTTCGATTCTTTTTGCCTGTTTTACCCACTGTTTGTTCTGCTGCTTCTATCACTATATTTCTAAAGCTTGCCCATGTTTCCTCGATATCTTCATGTTTTGTGTTGTTATTTTGGTTTGGACAGTGCTATTTTAGGTATTTTAGTTTTAAGTTCACATTCTGTCTATACTGCTCTATGTTTGTTTGGTCAGCATTCATCCAGTCTATTCTAGGCTTCGGGTTTGATTTCTTCCTTGTTCTAAGTCTTTTATTCCATGTTGTGCTTTGTGTTTGGCATTCCTTTGCTGCAGTTGTTATAAAAATTGTAACAAATATGCTCAGGGCTCATATATACGGATGTAGAACATTTTCCATAGGTACTACTTAGCTTTATTCTTTGTTGGTACTGGGTTTCGTCTCTAAGTCGTCTCCATGTGCTAGATGTTGGTCGTTTAATGAGCTTTCGCCGCCCGTTCTTGAAGTAATTGATATTTTGGAATGGGCCAGTCTGTGGTCTCCATCTATTGAAAACTACTTCTGCACTACCTCCTTCCTGTTAGATATGATGAGGATAATCTTGTTTTTTTTTTAAAGCCCTCGAGGCTGGTCCAGGTCCACTTTCGCTGTAACCGTTTGCTGTGGAAGCTGTTTACTGCAAATAGGTTGCATTCTAGAGAAATATTTTACCTCTCTCATTCCCTATTCCAAATTCCTGAGTGCTCAACGCTACTTCGGTTTCACTTTTTGAGCTCATTGCTTTTTAATTAAATCTAGGTCACCCATATACTTCAAAAAATATAGATGATTTGATATTCTAAAGTAAATTGTATCAGTTTTTCGGTCGCCCTGAAGACTTCTTCTCTTTTGTAGTGTTTCGGTTCAAAATAAAACAAACTTATATCGAATCTAATTTGCTAATGCACTAAAGGAAAGGTAACCTAAAATATAACTCCGTCGACGGCGTAACAAAATGCTCTAATTTTTCTAGAGCTTGCCGGTATAAAAGCGCTGTAAAACATAGTCAGCTTATTTTAGAATTACATCGGGTACAGACCGCAAATCTAATAAAAAAGTTATTGTTTGAACCCTTGGACTTCCGAGAAACCAATTCCAGTCGAGTTGTTTCGAAACACAACTCGAGGACATGCTTGTATACATACATATGTTTACATTAACTTGTGTCGTTCGACCTATATATTTTGCTAAAAATATCACGGTTCTGTGCAAGTCTGCCTATAAACTACTCAATCAAAGGGCAAACACATATTTCTTTTTAGTTCCTTCAAAGGTTTGCTCTGCCGCTATTTCTTATTAAGTAACTTTATACTTAGAGGAAACTGTTGTTTATGATTATTTCCAATTTGGATTATGGGAAGTTCTTGACGGCTGGGACACATTTCTTTCAATTAAGCGAAAGTCTAAAATACTGTTCTAGTTTAAACAATAAACCTTCTTTTGTGTTATTAAACTATCAATTATTTTAGAACTTCTATAATGAAAGTATAATTTTACGGGGGAATATTATAATTTTCAAATTAATCAAAGATGCTATTTTACAATATGTAACTGTTTGTTTGGATTAATAAATTAATTATAGTTTATTTATATCCCTAAGGCAATTATACATAAATACAATTACTGGAACCTACTTAACGCATATTTGATTCAAAACAATTATATATAAACGTTTTGTGTAAATCGAGAATAGCAAAAGCAATAATTATTTGATACTCTAAATCTAACATTTCTTGTCGACTGAGATATCTCTATGATGAGCTAATTATTTCTGAGGGATAGGCACATTATTATTTTAACCATCCCTAGTCTCGGACCCGCTTACACTAATTACACAACACTTCCTGTTCTGCATTGTTGAGCGCTTCATTCTGTTTATCAGTTAGTTTGTTAATTACCTTGTAGTAAATTACTCTGATTGGAAATTCCCGCTAATTAAAATATGTGTTATGGCGTTATGCCTTAGGCGAGACAAATCTACTGCCAAGAGTTGATGTAATGCATTCTCATCATAAACTGCACACCATTTAATCCTAATTCCATAGAATCTACACGATCCGAGCTATGCAATCGTTACCGGCATGGCAACTGAAAATGTTTTATTCATCTTGATATAATATCTATATCTAATAGCCGAAGTTTTCTAGGATCTATCATCGCAAGAAATTAGAGTTTTCATTATTATTTGATTTTTCACATTATGTTAGGGTTTTGTCACAATATAACAGGATATGACCCACATTATTTTTCAACATTTTCTTATTTATTGGCAACTTAATTACAAATAGGTGCAGTATACCATAGATTTAGTACACCTTCCTAAGCTACGTTGTAGCTTGTCAAAAGCTGTTATTGTAAATATTATCCTAAAGGAGTAGTAGTAATCATATGCAAAATTAGATAAAAACTAATTTCAAAATACAGTTAACGTCCTTACCAAGCATAGAAGACAATAAATATGATAAAACATTATTGCAGAATATATATTTGATTTTTTTTATAGTATATAAATTCTGCATATTATGTTGTCCCAGTTACCTCGTGTCTATGAGCAAACTTTTTTCATATAATATTATTTTGTATTTGGCAGTAGAATTTAAATACCTCCCCTATAAAGTTTATATTTCGTTGAGTAGCACTCAAATTTGTCACTAGAGTTGCTATCCGTTCAGAAGTTATTGAACGAGTCGTAATACTGTGACATAGAGTTGACTCTCGACCTAGTTACGCTAATTAGTTGTTGTTCTGCAAAAATTGAGATATCAGCTTAGATATCGCATTAGATATCAGGGATCAGCGTTTTGCGTAGTTAATTTAAATATCTAAAGTTCAGAAAAATGTACCTATGGTTGCAAACCATGTATAGTGTATTACTGCTGAAGAATATCAATATGCCAATGGCATGTCTATGACCAAGCTATTTAAATTATTAAAATACTAAACATTATTTCAACAAGTGTTTATTATAGATAAATGATTAATTAAAAATGGAATTTCTTTAATGTCAATAATTTGGCCCAAAAAGGGTCATTTTGCAGCAATTCTTCACCTTACAATTTAGCGTTGAAAACTGAAAAGTTATCTTCTGATTCGTCTTATTTGCCTTCTGAGTAGTCAGTCGTACTGTCGTCATTGGTATCCAGAGAAACAATAAGCGTCTCTATAATCTCATCTAGCATACCATCAAGGTTCCACATTATTTCCTCCTACATACTGACATACATACTTTACATAAGTGAAGCGACTTGCTTTAAGGCTTCTTTAAAAATGCTTTCAACGTCTTTCATATTGCCTTGCCACAAAACCGTTAACTTGAACCCAAATTAATTTGACTGGACTTAATTCACAGTAGTAAGGAGGAAGGCGAAGTCCTCCAATATTTAATTTTCAAGCCATTTCATCAACCAGATAGGGGCTTATTTAAAGCAACTCCTTTTTAATCATATCACCTTCATATGAAATTGATTTTGGAGAAAGCCATGGGATAATATATTTTTTTTTGCTCCAAGAAGTTGCTAATTTTTCAAATTTCCTGGAGTGGTAACTATCCTTGTCCATAACGTAAACTGATTGAGCATTACTCTAAATATACCCTGAAAACAACTCCATGCATGTCCTTGTGATAATCACTAATTTTTTGCCGAAATATTAGTAAGCCGCCTTTCATAAACCACAACTCAATTTTATCCACAATAATTCTGAAAACTTGTAATATACCTAACTCTATTTTTGTTAACTACCTGCTTAAACAAGCCTAACCAAAAATATCGGATTTTGGCAACTCTTTTTGTTACGTATATCTACTTAACTCTATTTTTGTTAACTATAAACGGAACCAAACTGAACCCATTCTGGGAATTCTTTCAGTTACGCTCGATCAACCAGCACAGTGGGCTATACGGAATAGGTCCTCTATCTCTATTTAAACTTCTTACATTTAATGATTTCCATACTTTAGTATGTGTCTAACAATCTCTTGTCAGATATAATATGGATCAATCTTAAACTTTTAATTGTTATTCGGTGATTATATATTCCACTTTTTCCAACTTTGTCCTTTGACAATTTTTAACGTTAAACTGAGTTTGGTATAATAATTTTTAACCTACGTTCTTAAAAACTTTTCAGTCCTCTAATGTACTGAGGATTGTATAATATCGAAACATATTTTATGTGTTAATCCTGATTAACGAAAGAAGTGAAATCACAGAGGGTTTTTCTAAATATGGGCCTATTAATTATTCTAGATATTATGTTACTATTGAAACCATTCACTTTCACTAGATTCTTAATTGTCTACTCTCATTTAAAATTAAATATTTCTTTACTGAGAGAAAAATTAACCATTACGAACAAACTAATTACTTCAAAAATTTTAATAAAAATTGAAATAAAAAAACTATTTTTTTATATAAAGATAACTTAAATGGCAAACATTTTTAAAAAATTAATATTTCTACATAAATAATTTCTATAAAAAAGTAATGTTGAAATTTAAAAGTTGTTATAAACTCACTTTTGTATATACAAAGATAAGTTTAATGATAATGAAATGAAAATTTGTAATTGTTGCATCAAAAATTTTATTCAAAGTTATTAAGGATGCCTATTCCAGGCAAGGATTGTCCTGATAGGATAAACCACGTAAAATATTTCCTTTCATTGTTTTCAATAACTACTTTATGCAGTCGGTAAATTTGATAAAAACTGAAAACTGAAAACGATTAGTTTTTATGAAGACTGCTAATTTTATAAATACCAATGAAATTCGCTACTTTCGTTATTTCAATGAAATGATTCGTATTTTTGAAAATTAACTTGATGAAAATTTCTGTTTTCGTAAAAATTTAGTTTTTCTAGAAATCTGCTATATTTTCGTTATTTTAATGAGAATTTCCGTATCTGTAGAAATTTAGCTTGAAATAAGAGGTTTCACTACTTTGGATATTTGTATAAAAATTCGTGTATTTGTAGAAATATAGCTTGAAATAGTGAAATCCGCTATTTCGATAAGAATTTCACTCTGTCCTTATAAAAATTCAGTTTGAAATAATGCAATTTGCTACATTCGTTATTTTGATGAAAATTTATTCTTTCGTGAAAATTTAGTTTTTCTAGAAATCTGCTATATTCCTTATTTTAATGAAATTTTCGTATCTGTAAAAATTTAGCTTCAAATAACAGGTTTCACTACTTTCGATATTTTTAAGAAAATTTCCGTATTTGTAGAAATTTAACTTGAATTAATGAAATTCGTTGTTTTCGTTATTTCGATGCAAATTTCTGTTCTTGTAAAAATTTAACTTGCAACATTGAAGTCCGATATTTCGCTATTTCGATCAACATTTCTGTCTTTCTCTATTCTCTATTTTCATTATTTGGATAAAAATTTCCGTATTTGTAAAAATTTAGGTCTAAATAATGAAATCCGCTATTTTAGATATTTCTATGAAATTTTCTGTCCTTCGCTACGTTCGTTTTTAAATATAAATTTCTGTTGTAAAAATTTAGCTTCAAATAATGAAATTTGATATTTTCATTATTCGACGGAAATTTTCGTATATGAGAAATTTAACTTCAAATAATGAAATCCGCTATTTTCGCTATTTCGATGAAAAATTCACTCTGGCCTTGAAATTCGCTACTTTCGATATTTTGATGAAAATTTCTATTGTAAAAATTTAGCTTGAAATAATGAAATTTGATATTTTCATTATTTAACGGAAATTTGCGTATGTCGAATTTCAACTTAAAATAATGAAATCGGCTATTTTCCCTATTTCGATGAAAAATTTACTCTGGCCTTACAAAAATTCAATTGAAATAATGAAATTCGCTACTTTTGTTATTTTGAGGAAAATTTCTATTGTAAAAATTTAGCTTGAAATAATGAAATTTGATATTTTCATTATCAACGGAAATTTCCGTACATGTCGAAATTTAACTTATCCGCTATTTTCGCTATTTCGATGAAAAGTCCACTCTGGCCTTGCAAAAATTCAAGTGAAATAATGAAATTCGGTACTTTCGTTTTTTTGATGAAAATTTCTATTCTAAAAATCTAGCTTAAATAATGAAATTTGCTATTTTTACTATTTTGATGAAAAATTCACTGTGGCCTTACAAATATTCAATTAAAATAATAAAATTCGCTACTTTTGTTATTTTTATGAAAATTTCTATTGTAAAAATTTAGCTTGAAATAATGAAATTTAATTTTTTCATTATTCGATGTAAATTTCCGTATAATGTGCAGAAATTTAACTTGAAATAATGAAATCCGCTATTTTCGCTAATTTGGTGAAATTTCCGCATTTTGAGAAATTTAGCTTGAAATAATGAAATCCGCTCTTTTTGTTATTTCAATCATAATTCCTATACTTGTAAAAACGTAGTTTGAAATAATGGGCTACTTTCGTTACTCGATGAAAATTTCCGTATTTGCAAAATTTAGCTTGAAAATAATGAAATTCGCTATTTTCGTTATTTTAAAAAAAAATTATTTGTAAATTTACCCTGAAAGTGAAATTTGTTATTTTCGTTATTTACCATGGAAATTTAAGTATTTGTAAAAATTTTGCTTGAAATAATGAAATATGTTACTTTGGTTACTTCGAGGAAAATTTCTGTCCTTGGAAAAATGTAGCTTGAAATATTGGGTTTCGTTATTTTGATGAAAATGTCCGCATTTGTAGAAATTTAGCTCAAAATAACGAAATCCGCTATTTTCGTCATTTTGATGAAAATGTCTATCCTTGTAAAAATTTACTTTGTAGCAATTTAGCTCGACATAACGAAATCAGCTATTATCGTTATTTTGATGAAAATGTGTAAAAATTTTATTTGATATAATTAAATCCGTTTTTTTTCCGTTATTTTGATGAAAATTTCCATATCTGTAGAGACTTAGCTTGAAATAATTCCGCTGTTTTCGTTATTTTAATAAAAATTTCTGAAATAATGGTTTTACGCTTTCGTTATTTTGATGAAAAATTCTTTCATTGTAAAAATTTCGTTAGAATAATACAATCCGCTGCTCTCGTTATTTTGACGAAAATTTACCTTTCTAAAACTGTAGTTTCAAAACAATGAAATCCGTTATTTTTGATATTTAGACGAAAATTCCAGTCCCTTTTAGGATCTAGCTTGAAATAATGGTTTTACTGCTTTCGTTATTTTGATGAAAATGTCTATCCTTGTAAAAACTGAAACAGGGAAATCCGTTATTTTAATGAAAACTTCCGAATTTGTAGAAATTTAGCTTGAAATAATGCAATTTGGTATTTTCGTTATTTTAATGAAAATGTCTGTATCTATAAAAAATTGGTTTGAAATAATGAAATCCGCTACTTTCGTTTTTTCAATGAATATTTATCTCCTTGTAAACAAGTAGCTTAAAATTTCGGTATTTGTGGAAGGAGTCATTAGAAATATGTAGATTAGTCATAAGGATGATTAATTTTTTTAGAACCCTCCACGGTTTTTTTTGGCGAGCCAATTTTCTCAGGTGATAGTCTGTACATTGTTGACTTTCCGATCTCAGTAATTTTTGAACATATTTCAATTGTACCGCCTGTTGGATTTTGATGTTTAAGGGCACTATAAACGTTAAGAATAATAACTCTTTCATTTACAGGCAGATCACCTTTACTACACTACACTTACCCTCTATTATAAACGTTACTATAGTCAGGTGTGTGATCAATAATGTTTGTATGACACGAAAAGTAGGTACTATGCCTATGCCTATGAAACAAGGTTGTAAGATTGGACCTTTCTCGATTTTTCGAATGTTTTATTATTATTTCATTACGTTCTCTAATTTTTATACGATCTTTAGGAATAAAATTGTTGCAATTGGAAAAATTTGCGTTATAAGTTCACGTATCGATCTTTGCTATCAATTATATTATAAATAAAAAATACCTATTATTATTTTGAAATACAACAATCAACGAAAACCGAAACAACATGGCGTTTTCTGATGATATTTGTTCACAAAAACTTGCACTGTGAGATAACGATTGCGAGATAAGGTAAAATTAAGTGGACCTGCAGCGAGTTTCTTTATGTGGTTAATTTAATAATTTTCACACTTTTAAAAGCTCTAATCAACCTCGCTTCTTCTAGGAAAGTTTAAACCCACGTTAATTAAATAAAAGGAAGCTTAAGTACCAGGGAAGCTTTCAAGGAATTTGGCTATCAGTAAGTATATCATTGATCCAAAAAAGAAATATAAACGCATTGGAATTATGATCCACTATATCCATACAAGGTTCATATTTTATAAAATTTTAAAAACATATGTACCAATAGATATTTATATTTTTAGAGATTAAAATCTACAGGTGTTTTGTTCACACACGGCGTTAAAAAAACTATGTTTTTCAAATTCCGTTGGTTTCCAAAAAATCATAGTTTTTCTCATTTTATGAAAATTTCAAGGAAGCAACATTAGCAACGCACAGTACCTCTTAAGAGTGTCAATTATCTAAAGGTTAGGAAGATTAAACATGCAAATTAATTATGCACGCGGTCAATATTGATAAGTAACAAATTAAACTACGTGGTGCCGCGCCTATAAAGCCCCATGAATAGTCGTAAATATGCACCATTGCACCACAAAGGGTATTATTGTGAGTGTGAGAAGCAAAAATATTAACAGACGTTTTGACAGCTAGTTTTTAACTTTAATCGATGTATGGGATTCGGTGAGTAGGTTCCTATTGAAATTGTACCAGAGTGATCATTACAAGTTCTCGAGACCGGTCATTTGTATTAAAATAATCAATTGATTGCGGAGGGAAGCGGACGTAAGACATTGGTCGGCCCTATGAGTTGATTATCACTTCTTGATCACCTGAACTAATGTTGTTGTGTTGATTAAGCGTAAAGAGATAAGGACTTTGTTTTGATCCACCCTCTAGAGTATGAATTAATGAATCACTGCCACTGTGAATGGTATTAAATTTTAAAAAATACTCCGCCGCTGGTTGCGTTTTACTCATTTAGCAACCCTGCCTGTATCTTGAGACGAGGAATAAATATTTCAATTTATTTTTACTGGAAAACAATTTTCAAAATTACTGCCGATTTTAGGTAATTTATCTAATTCCTACTCATTGACGTAATATCTTCAAGGCAGGCATATTGACTGAATATTTTGTTTCTTTTTATCTACATCAGTAATATTATTTGGGTAAATGGTAAATAACAAATGTCTCATTATCTGATAAGGATATTAAATATTACATGAAATTGATATTAGTCGAGCCTTAAATTATTTGCTATCGTCATTTCTCGTGCTTTTTCATTCAATATTTTGTATGTAAAAATTGAAACTATGTCGAGGTTAATGTAGATTAGCAAGTCGTAATAAAGCAGAAGTTTAGGTGTCAACTCAGTGATAAAGAAACGTGCTCATTTAGCTCACTTATTATGAATTGCCATTAAATCGGAGTTACACTGGCGCGAAGGAGCGGTTTGACTTTTTTTTTTAATCTATTAATTATTTACTGAATATCCTACATCACATTGCGCGAGTGATCATATGCTACATTACTTAGAATCTCCTAAAACCTCATAAAACTATTTGTGCCTGTATATGTCTCAATCTCACTGAGTGTTTCTTTTAAATAAATTGGGATATTGAGGTCAAATTTGATGCACGTTTTACTGTTCTCGAAGAGAAAGCAGGTAAGATTTCCCAGATGGAAAAAGAGTTATATAAATCTGATTATATTCGTTTTTTTCGGGTTTTTTTTCATTATCTTGAATAGTAGTCTGCGAATACATAACTATGAAAAAAATGTGATAGGGAAGCATATAGGCAATTGGTTGTCTGATATAGAAAGTTTCCGCCTACGTTTTTGAGAGAATAATTTCTGAAAGTGCTCATATAAGCATTTTGTACTGCACACGCTAAGTTTTCTACTTCTATAGGATCCGTGGTATGGGTACCAAATTATGCACGTATACTACAAAATATGTCCTAACTATTCAAAGCAGTTTGAACTTGTAAATTATTTAGTTGTTTGTATAGCTAGTGCATAAATACACTAGACACGAATCCAGATATGTTAAACAAATACATGCCCGTTTTATAATATCTTCCATAAACAGGAGCGGCAGGGAATGGCAAATGACACCTATAGTGGCAACTTTGCTGTTTAAAAGTCCACGGAATTCGAAATGGGTTTTGCCTGACTGAATTTTAAGCGCAACTCTGTACAGGGTGACAATTTTAAAACTTACATTGGCCATATTTTCTACACTTGAAGCGATATCAGAAAGAAAGAAATAACATTTCTACAAAAACGCGGATAAATAAAAATAAGGTATTTTGCACACCA